>ML685925.1:674949-699855 GCA_007922175.1 Pelusios castaneus
CTTTCTTTCTTTCTTTCTTTCTTTCTTTCTTTCTTTCTTTCTTTCTTATGGTAACTTAAAAATCAACTTTAAAAATTGACATTCAGTGTGGTTTTCCCTGCAAGGTTGTTTTACTTGAGACTACCCCTTGAATTGGTTTTCAGATGGTGAGGGTGACTCTCAACATTCAGTCACCCAGTTGATGGCATTGGTCATGCTGAAGCATTTAATGGGCAGGGCTGCCTGAAAGGTGCCATCTTCCACCCTTTAAAAACAGTAGAAAGAAGGGAACATTATAACATTTGCACCAAGAGTCTCCTTTGTTCAGAGTATGTCAGGGTTTTCTCAGTAGCACTCAGCAAAAAGCTAGAAGCCTGCATGGGCCCCTTAAGCATCCAAAGCCCTGGGAGCACACAGAAACTAGAGATCTTCCCCTCGGGGCCCCATGAGGGGTGGATGTGAGGGGGATGTGAGGGGCCCCAGGATGTGAGGAGGACAGATAGAGATACCCCCTTCTGGGGGTAAGGCTGTACAGGTCCCTGCATGTACAAAATCCTTCTGTGCAACAGAGGCAACAAAAGAGGGTAGGGGGTGGAAGGGCAAAGTTGTGCAGAAAGGCACATCCATTTCCCGGGTGTTGCTCAGCCCATCTAAGCAGAGTGAGTCACCCCCTCAGGGCCGGCCTGCTGTCTACCTGGCACCAGCAAGCACTAGCATCCCTAGAGACCAAGTGTATTTTCAGGCCCTGCATTCCTTACTGTGTCTCTTTCTGGCAGAGTTGGGGAATCTACTGTTCAATGCAACCTCAAGCTCCTGTTTTGGGAACTGGCAACGGGGTCTGGCATGTGCTGGGCACCCTCTGAACTGGGCAGGTGTTGTGTGGCAGGCAGGCTTGGGGAGTGGGGCACAGACCTTCCCTTCTAGATACTGTCCATTGGGCCCGATCCTGGCCAGGGCAGCCCAGACTCTGTCACTCTGTTTAGTGCGTTGCTTAGGTTTAAACATCCTGGGTCCTGTCACTTCCCACCAGAAATGCAGCCCCAGCCGAGCCCTCTCACTGTCCAGGCTTCTGCCATCCTGCCTCATTTGTGGCTGCCCCCTGGTACCCGGTTAAAATCCCATCTGCCTCTGTTGTGTAGACGAACGAAGGCTCTAGCTTGAGCCCAGAGCCTGGTCCCCTGTGGACCGAGCTCTGTTCCCGAGCCGTGGAGGTGGAGGTGGCGGCAGCAGCAAAGGGTCACGCTGAGGCAGGAGGAGTGGTCTGGGGCCCATGGCACCCACAATGTGAGTGGGAATCACAGACAAACAAGATACCCGTTGGAAGGGTTTTGTGCACTGCCCCTGAGCCGAGCGACCCTGGAGAGCAGGGGCCGGGCCCAGGCAGGACCCAGCCACTCCACGTCTCTGCTGGTTGGGCTCTCTGGCTGCCCAGAGGGAGTTGTCTCGGCTCCGGTTGCCACGCTCCACCTTTTATTGTAATTGATTCTGCATCGCCATAGGAACCTGCTCCGGAGCTAGCGGAGCAGCTGCTCCCTGCACTCTCTCTTTCCAGCAGAGGCGGCTCCTTCCCCCGGGATGGCAAGCGGCACAGTCGGGAGTCGCTGGGCCTGAGGGCTGGGCCCCCCAGTGCCAGGCAGGTACACGCCCTCCTTCCAGTGAGTCCCGGTGCCTGTGTGCTCAGGGGAGGGAGGAGGCGGCGATACAGGGCTGGGGGCACTGTGGGAAGTTCCTTTGCATGGGGTGAGGCCGGGCCTGGGGCGTCGAGTGTGCACGGGCTTTCTGGTGTGTTGGTGCCTTGATCTAACATCATTTCTGAGGAGCGAGTGTGACCTGGGGGGCAGCAAAGGGCACACTCTGCTTTGGAGACCGAGCTGAGGAACTGCTGCCAGCCTGTCCCTACTCCCGCCCCCCTGGCATGCCCCTGCCGCCTGCCTTGTGCAAGCTGGGGGCTGGCTTGAGGAGAGCCGTTGCTTCCCTCCTCACTCGGGTCAAAGCATTGCCTGGTCCCGAGTGAGCCGGGGCACGACGGCACTGTTTTCCTGGAAACCGGCAGGGAGGGAGGTTGCCAAAGGGCAGGGCCTGCTGGCGAGGGCTCTGCCAGCCTCTCTGTGCCAGTCCTGATGGCCATGTCTGGCGTGTGAGAGGCAGCCAGCGACATGCTAGCCAGCGTATGATGGAAGCACAGCAGGGACCCTAGGCTGCTCCCTGCCCTCCTGCCCATCCATGGCTCACGCCCCCTTCTGCCATGGGTTAGACACACCTTATGTGCCCCAGGCAGAAGGGAAATTTTGGACAGCAGCCATGCCAGAATGGGAAGAAGGGCTGCAGGCAGGCAGGACTGAGGGCAGAAGAGGTGGCCACAGGTGTGTGGCAGGCACTCTGGCCTTCTCCTTGGGGGAAGCCAGGCACTAGAGGGGCTGGAGAGCCAGTAGGAGGGGTGGGGCATGGACCCACATTGTGACCTTTGATCTGTAGGGCCCAGGGAGGCCCAGGCTGGCTGGTGCTGGCAGCAGGGAGGGAAGGCCATGGAGCGCAGTCTCCAGGGACACAGGGGGGACCAGAATGGTTCAGAGCACAGGGCCGGGACCCCATTCTTCGCCAGCTAGCACCTCTGTTTGCACCAATGCAAAGTGAGTGTGAAACGCCATGGGGCCGAGTGGCAGTATCCTTCCCCCAGGCTGCCCAGGCTTTGCTCTGGCATGACCGAGGATGCCCAGCACAAGATGGCAGGGCATCCCTCAGCTGGGGAGCAGTCAGGCTTTCCTGGCCATCTAGGTGCAGGGGGAAAAGGGGTGGCCAGTTCTGCTCTGGCCAACTGGCCATCTGCCGAGGGATCAGGCCCCTCCATGGAGCACAGAGAGGGAGTCAGATTTGTACAGCGAGAACGTTGGGTCCTTCATCAGGGTTGTGCCAGACCTGTTGCCAAGAGGGGAACGGTGGGGCAGGAGCTCCCTATGCCCCAGCTGCTGCCCGCCAGATCCTGCACCAGCTCCATACATGACAGCTGTGGGGCGGGGGTGTATGGGGGGCTGCTGATGGACAGAGGGTCAGGCATGGGAGGGGATGGAAGGCAGAGATTGCAGGAGGTTGAGGGAAGCTAGATAATTAGGTGCTGGGATGGGAAGGGCAGAGGGGGCTTCAGGGCACGAGAGAGCAGCTGGCCACGTGGAGAAGGAGTGCTGCTGCCCAAGAGGAGAGGGGGTGACCCTGCTGAGAGCTGGCTAGTAGCCCTCTGCCACAGGATCCCTCTACGTACCTGAGCCCAGCCAGGGATGGCCTGAGAGGCCATGGGAGGGCCCAGTGCCCCACAGAGGGGATTCAAAGAGCCTTATGTCCGCCACCCACTATCATCCCAACCCAGCCCATGGAGTCCATTGAGGACTCTGCTACGTCGACAGCCAGGCCCCAAGGGTTTGCTGGCTACCTCTAGGATTCCTGCCCTGGGATGTTCATGCTGTTTGAGCTGCTCCGTGTCACCGGCCACATGGGCCAGCGGCAGATCAGCAAGAGTGACCCAAGGATGGTTTTATGATACAGAGGTCCCCGCGAGGGAACTAATCCCAGAGCACTTCCTGCCCTGTCCAGCCCCATGGAAAGCCATCTGCTGAAACTGAGAGAGCAGCGAGGGGGAGCAGAGGGCCTGGGCAGCCCAGAGAGGCTGGCCTCTGTGTATATCTCAAGCACGTGAAGCAGGAAGGGTCCCAGTGACACAGCTGGTCTCAAAGGCATTTTATCCACAAAGAGGCAGAGGCAGGGCCTGATTGCAGCTAATTCCCTCCCTCATTTGCTCTAAACACAAGGTGGTGGAAGGCAGGTCCCAGAGGAGGGAAGACTTCTGGGAAAGAGCCAGGATACTTGCTGAGAAACAATGTATGCCCTCCCCAGAGGGACACAGGCTGCCTGACATGGCACGAGGAAGCCAGGGGACGGTTCAGACAGCTCTCTCCAGGGGCCAGCTGTGAGCTAGAGAGAAGCACTTGGATTTGAGACAAATTCTATGGGAGAGGCATGACTCTGACATTGTATTTGGGGAAGACGCTGGTGCCTCCAGATGAGGATAGAAGATGGCAGAAACTAGTCAGAACAGTCCCAGTTTCTGCTTCTATGTCAGGCCAACTCCACCAGCATCTGACGGCTGGCCACAACAGCTGAAGCACGAGATCTCGCATTTCTCAGCATCCCTCAGTTTGAAGGCTCACAAAGTGCTTTACAGCCTGGGCAGAAACAGGCCCTTGGGATCCCATGGTAAATCTTGGCTCTGCTATTCTGTATGATCTGTGGATCTCCCATCAGAGGAGAGAATAACACCAAGGGAGTTGGAGGGGAGGAGGAAATCTACAGCTGAAATCCCAGTACTTGCTCCACTAGCTAATTGGTGTCATTGTGCCTGGCAGCAGGTGTTCTTATTGATGTTGTTATGCGTCCGACACAAATGTCTGCTTGGCTGCGTGCGTGAGTCTCTGTATGTGTGCTCCCTCAGAATTACCCCTGGCTCAGATCTTTAAGTGGAGACTCTGTTAGCCCAGTGATCTAGATCCTGGCTTGGATCTTAAGCAGGGACTGAGTTAGCCTGGTGAGGTGCTCCTTTGGTTAACTCTTTGGATTACCTTTAGCTCAGGTCTTTTGTGAGGACTCAGTTAGCTCAGTGACCTTAAGCCTAGGCGTACCCTGTGTGCAAGAAGTAAACTGAGGCAACACTCACGATCAAAGGAAACAACACGACCATGGATCCTTGTAAAAATGAAGGTGCCAGGCTAGGCTTTATTGCAACATAGCACAATGGCAAGCAATCTATTTCAACAGATTTCTTGGCAGCATTCATGCTCTCAATGCAACAGAACAGCTCAACTGACGGCGGGACTCTCCGTCACCCTCTCAGGCTGCACGAAATCTGGGCTCCGGGCTCCTGCTTTTATATCCTACTCGGACCTACTGACTCTGCCCCCTTTGGGGTACAAGTGTATCTTGATTGGTTTACGTACCCCTTCTCTGACACCACCCATAGATCTGATAGGTGCGCGCATCACTGGACATCTCCATCCATTAGGGTGTCAGCTTTGACTGTGACATTACCTTTAGACTTGGCCAGAATCTTCCCTTCAGGTTTGACCAAGATATTACCCTCAAGTCTGTCTGAAACATCATCTTTATCTCCTTGGTGCTAGGCCGACGCCTCCTCCCTTTCAGGTGCCTTTCCACTCTTGCTGTAGCTGCGGCTGACTTGCCAATTTCTATGATGTCAGACTGCTCCTGTCAACTTGACCATTTATCCAGCTCAGGCCTGCAGGTTTGATCTGCTTCACTAGTTCTTATTCCTGATCATTTCTGCTTGTCTTTTTAATTTAACCTTTTCTTTTCTCCTACAATTGGCACCCGCTGCCAGGTACCAGAGACACACGCATTCCGGCCACACCCACAGCTCAATGTCGGGGTGGGGAGAGGGAAATATGGGGGCATACTTTGCAAATTGGACTGCCATAAGGATGTTATATACCTCACCCACCACCAAAAGGCAGCCATCTCTGGGTGAAATGTGGCATCTCTGCCCTGGTACAGAGTAAGACTAGACAGCATGAGGACAGATAGTGAATCAGAGGGTCGTCTCCAGCTGGAACCATATGCAGTTGTTACTAACGGCAGTAATTAAACCTCTACCAAAAGTTGGGGCATCCACTCCTCCAGCTGGGAATGTGCCTAGGAGGGCGGGTTGCACCTGCAAACCATGATGGCCACCTCCCCTCCACTGGGGCAGAGAAGAATGGGGATGTAGGAATACTGGGGCAGGAGGTTCCCTAGGACTTTCTGCCCTGCTCTGCCACTGCACAGCTGGATGCAACAGCACTATCTATGTGGGTCGCTACCTCTTCTCCCTAAGCGACAGCGTGCAGTGTGTGTTTGCCATCCATCTCTTAATTTGCTGTGACACCAGCATGGCAGGGCTTGTATTTACACTGGCAGGTGCACAGTGGCCCACTGGGATTCATTTGTTGGCTGGCATCAGCAGCAACATTCACTGAAACAGGAAATCTAAAGCCGGCAAGACTCGAATGACTGATGTGCCAGGTTAATCCAACAGGGCTGTGCACACAAGCCCATGATCCCTGTGTTCTGCAGGGAGCTTTGTTTCCTACAACACTAACATTTGCAAGTGCACTGAGGCTCTTAGTAAAGTTCCATGCAATAGACACAATGCAGCAAGAGCCCAGACGATGATAACCAGGGGCAGGAATGGCTTGACCCTGTGAGAATTGATTACCTTTCAATTCTAGCTGACGCGAAGGAGGCACCAGCAGGGTCGTGCCCTGACTCTGAACGCCAGCACTTTGACAATGCCTGGCTTTAAATCACTTCGCTGGCTGGGGCCATTTTTAACCAGTCAGTTGGACGCTGGCAGTTTGCAGGTTTTTAGGATGATCACAGGTACTGGAGATGCAGGGTGTTTCTGAAAGATATCCACAAGGAGCCGCACTGGGTATCATGCCCATCTCTCAGTTCTCTATGACCAGTATGCAAGAAACTAGTTCAACCGACATCGTATGGGTTACAATGTCTCTCTAGATGGCCTCTGGTGTGCCAGTCAGCACATGGCTGGACAGGTGTGCTAGGACAGTTGCGAAGGGAAGCACATCCAATTTCTTTCAGTGTCTTGTCACCTCACTGTAACTGGCAGCTTGATGTAAAACATTTGGATGCAAATTCTTCAGGGTGATGCCTCCCCTCTAGATTTTGAGGGATTGAAACATCGAGACATTTGTACCCAGCAGGGTTGTCCAGCAAGGATTGTTAATGTGACAGCAGGAGTGACTCACCTTGCTCTTTCCAGTGACTGTCCCCGGAGCTGCTTTTCCATCATTGGACTCTGACTCCACTTTGGATACTGTCCACTGAATGCCCATGTAAATATGCTGGCTCCTGATCCCAAAGGCTGGTTCATTGTAAAGAGCCTAAAATTTACCAATAACTGCTTGAGGATGAAGAGGAAATGAAACCAGAGCAGTCCCCCAGCCGCTGAGAACTCTTGGCCTGTGGACAGAGAGCCTCTGCTCCCATTGACCTCTATGCAGCCAGCGCCCCAACGAACTGCTCTCAGCTGTCAGGGAAGTGAGGCTGTCTTGGCCCGTTTGTCCTTGTCTGCCCAGGGCCAAACATCTGGTCAGATCTAGCTGAGGGTGGGGCATGATCAGGAAATAGGCTCCTTCACCAAATTCCCCTCCTGATCCCTGGGAGCTCAGTGTGGTCTGGGGGCAAGGAGAAGGAGCAGCTAAGAAGATCCACAAACCAGCAGGCATTCCCCTGCATGGACAGCCCCAGTGGCCCTTCTCTCCTGCCAGGGGTGGCATGGCGGACACTTCTCTGGGCAGCCCATGAAAGCTGTGCCTTGGGGGGCGCTGGGCACAATCTCGGGACATCGCCAGGTGGGAGGGCTCAGGTGTGCATCCCTTTGGCTCAACATGGCCCCTGAAGCCAGAACAATCACTGTGGAGGAACCACTGGGCCCAAAGTGGCACCATCTGGACATGGAAACGATTCCTCATGCTGGTCCCCTGTGGGCAGGAAAGTGGGTTTTACCTGAACCATCATCCCTCCTCCCTCAGGACCGTCAGAAGCCCCTTTTGCGAGGAGGGGCGGGTGATGTTCTGCCTGTCCACAGCCACCCCAGTCCTGGGCTTGGCAAATCTTGTGACCCCTCCCCATAGAACTGGGAGTGTGGGCTCAGGAGGGCAGGGCGATGTAGGAGGGCTGTGGAGAACTCCGAGTTGAACACTGCAGTTTTTCCTGGCTCCTGAATGTTTGTCTTTCCATCCCTCTGTCCATCCTGACTCCAGCAGGCTGGCTTCCCATTCTGAGTTGTCCCACTTGACATTTACATTCTCAGGTTTACTATAGAATTCACATTACCATTCCTCCAAAATATCCCTTCATCACTGCTGAACATTGTCAGCAATCACTTTCTTTTTAAGCGAATTCTGCCCCTATTAAGCTATTTGCTTATCTCACGGATATATTTTTTTAGTTACTAAGGGAACATGAATCTTAACTAAAGTCAGTCAAATATTCCTTAAATAACAGCTGCATTCATTAACTGCTTTAACTGAGCTGGTTGGTTGTTCAAAATTCCCTGCAAATTAAGATTCGACTCTTTGCATCAAAAGAGAGAAGCGATGTGCCCTCGGTGGTAAAAAGAATTCGGGGGGGATTATTTCTGGGCAGAAATGCCTGTGTATATCCAGAGTGACATGAGGAAAGAGACCATCTCTAGCTCCCATTTGCAAGGGTGGGTCTCCAGAAACCAGAGCTACACTCAGTGCTAGGTGAATAATTTGAACTGAGTCCCAAGTACCGTCTGGCCCCTGTGTGGCATCGCAGCACAAAGTTGTCCTGCAGCGGGGACTCCCCACTAGGTAGGTAACCCTGGGCGGACTAGAGCCCTCCTGCAGTAGAGGGGTGGGGCTGAGGAAGGGGGCCCGGCCACACAAGCAGGGTTTCGTTTGCCCAGCAGTGGCTGAATTCAGACAGCCCCCATGCTGGCTGGTGCGTGTTCATCTGGCTTCTTGGGGGTAGTGCTCACAGAAGCTTTTCTCAGTCCATGCTGGGGGAGCTCTACTCACACAGGGTGTGTCTACACCCACCCACCCATGCCCATGAGGGGACTGGGCCTCCCTCACTGATGGGTGGGGGAGCCATTCCACACTGCCCGGGGCCCTGCCTGCACTGGGAGCTGCCTGGCGATCCATGGCACTGCCTTGGCATCCCGAGCTCTCTGCTCGCACTCTGTCTCCGAGCACCTTACATAGGAGGGCAGTGTTATGATCCCCATTACATATGGGGAAACTGAGGCACAACTTTGTGGTGCAGTGGCAAAGCAGGGCACAGAGCCTTGTTTTCCTGAGCCCCACTGAGGCACTGGCCTATGGTGGGGCAATGTGGTGCCTCACTGCCCAAGAGGGCGCCTGAGAGGCACCATGCCTGAGGGAGGAGCAATCTCACCAGCTTTATGGGAGAGTGCCCTCTGTCACCACCTACGTCCCTTGGCAGGAATCCTGGCCCAGCCTGGCCCTCTTTCTGGGGGTGCGTCCCGCACAGTCTGCTCATTTTCAGGCTCTGGTTAATTTTGCTTCCTGTGACTCATTCAGCATGTTCCCCCAACCCCAGGGGGCAGCTTCCGCCGAAGCAAAGCCAGCAGTGCCCATATGGGTGCCCGCCCCTTGTCTCAGCATGACAGGAGGCTGCATGGGTCGCTCTCAGAGAAGGTGAGGAAGGTCTTCGAGGTGAGAGGCCCTGGGTCCAGTTCTGCCACTTCATCACTGGCATATGGGAAAGCCCAGGCCATGCTGCCTGCATCCAGCCTGGTCTGACAAAGCCGTGCTGGGTTTAACTTGGGATTCTGGAACAAACAGATGGCAGAGACCCAGGAGGGAGCCCAGTATTAAAAGCAAAACAGGGATCAGTAATGTACTGACCATATTGTTTTCCACATAAATAACAGAAAATACAATGCATACAAACAAGAGAGCTCATGGAGAGCCAGCCTGTGTGTGGGCTGAGCAAGCATTGCAATGTGTTCACACTTGTAACATTAACACACCAGCAGTGAGCCTGTGCTAAATAGCTTCGTGTCGCCAACACTTGCAATTTTATTGCATGCCTCACAATATTTGATGTTTCACATAAAGTCCCAGCTCCTGGAGTCAGGTGATTCCATGCGACTCTTGGTCTTCATTAAAAAAAGGAAATTTCTAGCCCTGGAGGTTGGAACACGTGCCCCAAGGGCTCTGAAGCAAAAAAGACAGAATCTCTCCTTTGTTTTTTTTTTTTTTTAAAAATCTCCTGATTTTGTGTGGCTGGCTGTCCCATGGGCATGGCATCTAGGTCCCAACCACACAGCCCTTGGCTACGGTGGGCCAGACATGTTGCACTCTTCTCTGCCTCTGTTGTGCAAATAAATGACTGAAGGTTGTTCGAGAGGCCCATGGCTAGTGCCCATAGCTCCCTGCTTTCACAGGCCTGGTGCTGCTGAGTCTCTTAAAAGAGCAGTGACCATTTTAGATCGATGAACTGGAAGAGGCCACCCATGATTAGGCTGGAAGAGTCACAGAGGGCAATGTTACCATGGGCCTGTCTCCTGGTCCTGGATACCCGCCACCACGGGTTGAGCCAGGAACAACTGTGATCTTCCATTGTACATGGCTCAGCCCCTATGCCCGAGGGCCTCACAGTCACTAGAGATCCACCAGAGGCCACAGGCCTTGGGACAGCCTCTCAGGAGCCTCGTTCTGCTGGGGCCATTTTTACAGCATGCATGTGGGGCCAGGCTGGCAGGCCATGCTGTAGGGTAGCTCAGTTAGTAAGTGCCAGGGTGGGATCGTGGTGCTGGTGCACATGGGAGTGGGGCTCTGTGCCCCCAGCAGAGCCCTGCTATCAACACAGGCCCTGCCACGAGGCCACGCCGAGGTGCACGCACACAGCCTCTAGGCGCATGCTTCCCCATGTGGTGAGACAGGTGTGAGCTAGTTCTGCTCATGTTACTGTGCGCAAATCAGCAGTGTGGCTGGTGCAGTGCAAGTGGTGACCAGGGCTAGCTGCAGCGGTACAGATCCACCCAGCCCTCTGTGTGAATGCTTAGGAAGGTAGCCTGGGCCGCTGCCCACACCGCCCGCAGATACACTGCAACCCGCAGCACGCTCACTCGAGTGCAGCTGTCACCTCGCCTGGGGGATGCCCACTCCCAGCTGCAGTGCAGACGTCCCCTCTGCAGCCGTGACACCCCTTTGTTCATGCCGGGTTCTGCACCAGGGATGCCAGGGTTCCCTTCCCCCTGCCCTCCACCATATTTGGGGCAGGGGCTAACCTCTGCTCTGCTCTGCAGCTGGCTTCCAAGCCAGCAAGGCAGGAGTTAACCGAGCGGAGATTTCAGCTTTCCTGGGCAGTGGAACTTGTAGCTCCTCAGACGCTGAATTCAGTAGAGGCTGCGTGTGTGGAGCGAACAGAGCATCAGCAGCTCCAGCACGTCCAGCTTGAAATGGGTTGCTAAGGAACGCAACTCCTTCGGCGGTCACACTGGCTTTCCTACGCCCCCCCCCCCCCCCCCCCCGCACCCCCGGCCTGAGGCACTGAATACACACGCATCCCAGCCCCCCCAGCGGGAAGAGGTCAGAGGCACCCAAGGCGCAGAGGGACAGACAAAGGCACGTGGCCCCAAGGGGCTGTGGGGCCACCCCCTCCAGAACACAGGACAGTGGAAAGCAATGTGGCTCTGGGTGGCTGAACGGCATCCAGTGCTGACCTGAGGAGAAGTGTGGGAGGACAGAAACACAAGAGAGATTGCATGGGGGGGGGGGGGGTCCTGCTCCAACAGCCACCTGTCCTGCCCTTGCCTCCTCGCATCTTCTCCATGAGCTGCCCGATGCGGGGGCAACCTCATACTGCCTGAGCACCATGGCAGCTGGCGCTTTTTTGAATGAGGCTAATAAGGGCAGAGCTAGAGATTCCTTGGGGATGGGACTATGCATCTGTGGAACAGCTTCCTGGAGGAGACCACAATTGCCCTAAAACAAGGTGGCAGGCCCAAGCCAATCCAAACTGAGCTGAATCAAACCAAGCCTGAGCCTAGGAGAAAGGAGATAGCCCAGGGCTGAGATTTTCCCATCAGTCGAGGCAGGCAGTGCTCAAAGAGCACGGGCTGGCTGCACTGTGCCACCCTGGAGGGTGGCCCCAATGGAGACGCTGCTGCAGGGACTATGGGCCAGGTGAGGCGACATCTGGGAACCAGACCCAGCGCACTGAGCTGCCCCAACAGACACCTCTCCCAGGTGGAAATGAAGGGCTGTGACAAAGGCACACCAACCTGGGGCACTACACGGAGGTGGGACTTGGTGGCTTTGAGAAGGGGAGTGCGGACCAGAAACGGGCTGGGAGAATGAAGCAGAAAGAGACAGTTGCAAACTGCATGGGGCCTGGGCAAGGAGTGCAAGTAGGAGGAGAGCAGAACTGAGGACACCATGATCAGTCCCAATGTAGGGTGAGCCCATGGTGCAAAGACGTGGCCGATGAAAGCTCTGCAAGTGGGCCAAAGGTGTAGGAGTGTGTGCTGCATCCTTGGCCTGGATCAAGATGGGACACAGCCAGAAGGTTTGCATGTTCTCCTCGGTGGGGCCAGAAATGACTCTTGATTGCTCCCACTTTCCTTTTGGGTCTGGAGAAGTCCTGTGCTAAAAGATAAACGTTGTTTGCTTTGCGGAATGTGTGTGGTGAGCACCATGGTCTGAATATGGACCAGGCAAGCAGGGATGCTTGAGATCCCGCCCTGACTGTGCTCCCTCAGTGCTTGAGGCAAGGCTGGCTGAGCCTCAGTTTACCAGTCTGTACCAAGCGGCATGGGCAGAGTGTGGTGTTCTGTGGAGATCCTGGGGAGAAGGGGTGCCTGGGTCCCGTCCAGGGGAGCTGAGCATGTTGCTGCATCAGGCACCGCAGTCTCACAGGCCTTCGGGGGCCATTCGCAAACCAGCGACTGGGGTCAGTGTCTGACTGCAGGAGCCATTCAGACACCCGTGGGAAGCAGCTCATCCCTGCAGGCTGCCCAGGGTGGTGTCCCAGGAGGAGTGCTGGCAGATATGCATCTTACATTGTGGTCCCCTCTGGAGCCAGGCTGGGAGGGGAGTGGACTCCCACATCGCGCCGGCACGAACTGGCACTGCTGGGTTTGTCTGAGGGCTGGCTCTGGGGGGAGGTGTGGGATCAATCATGGGGCTGACATACACGTTGGCAGGGAGACGTTCCTGTCACATCCTCCGCTCGGAGCTCTTGAAATCTTGGTGATTGTGTTTTGGAAACCGTGACATGCTGGCTCTCAGTAACTCTGGGACCCCCACCCGACATTTGAGCTGGGCTCAGTCGCCTCTTCCGTCCGCATGGGTGCCGAGGGATGGAGCCAGGTGGAAGCAGCAAATGTCTGTGTGGCGAACGGGGAGGACAGGAACCTGTGCTCCTAGGCCAGGCGTGTGATATTGGGCGAGCTTCCTCCTGTGCCCATGCTGTGCCCATGCCCAGGATCCCTCCAGAAGGGGCCTGGGTCAGTGCCCCACACCTGCTCGGTAGCTGGGACTGGGGCCCTTTTGGGTGAACTGAACCTGCCCTGCTCTGCCCAGGCCCACAGTTCTGTCTGTGGAGTAAAGGGGGCAGAGAGCAAGCAGGAAGGGTTGGGGCAGGGGGCAGATAGCCTGACCAGAAAGGCAGGAGATGATCCCATCCCTCTTGCGTGCCCCAGAAGGGAATGAGAGAGGCCAAAAGACCAAATCATACTGATTCCTTGCTGTGTGCCGAGATCCGCACGTTAGCAGACTGGTGCGGAGCCTTTGCTCCTTCAGCCACAAATCTCACTAATAACGGTTCTTTGGCACAGACCTCTGCCCTTGGTTAGATCTCCGAGCAATCACCAGCTGGGAGTGGGGCGGGTTTCGGATAACTCTCCCCCAGGAGAGGCAGCTGCTCACGCGATTGTGTCGTATTAGAGTCATCAGCTCTGTGCTGCGTCACTGAGGAAATTGTTAGAAGAAGAGAACAGGGAGTCCCAGAGGTGGATTGGGTCGACGGTCACCCTTTATTGCCTGCTCGTTCCTCCTCGATGCCCTGCGTGAGCAGAGGGCGGGATATTACAATCCTTTGATGCTTAAAAAATGTGAAAGCTGCTTACATTCATGACTACTCCCCAAAGACCCTTTCTGGTGACATTAACACCCAAGCAATGAATATTAGTAACAATGAGGTGAACATAATTATACCTGCCTCTCTTTCCTGTGTACAGGTTTGCTCAAGGGTGGGCAGGCGTTTAACTTTACACCATGTTGGTTTTCGTAGCAGCAATGCCTGCAAATTACTGACCAAACATTTGGCAAGTTGGTGGGGACGGGGGGAGGGAAGGATGAAACGCACGTTCCCTCCAAGGATCTTACACAGGAGAGGGAACATAGCATACTTCTGGTTACATCTTTTTCACAAATTGAAAAAAAGGGGGAGGGAAGAATAACACATTTTAAGTAGAATCTCATTTATAGGGCAGCAAGGCCCACCTGCCCATAAAGCAACCCCATTCTCAAAGCAACCTGTGGCTCAGGGGCCCAGTGTCCAGCTTTAAATGTTATTCTGCTACAGAAATCGGCTGCCAAAGTGCTGGTGGCACTTTGTAGGAATCCCCCTCGACACTTCGCTGGATCTCTGGCCATGAAGGAAGTGAAAGCAGTGCAAGATGGACAGCCCAGATGCTGGCCTCTGCACAGAGCGGGTCCAACATGGACAGCACTAATGCAACCTCCCCCATGCTGCCCATCTGTGCCACGAGCTGCTCAGTCCTGTGGACCTGGGGATGCCGGCTCTGGGGAAGCTGTCCAGGTTTAAAGTATGGCATGAGCCTGTGGCGTGGCAGGCACACAGACACTGGATGGAGGAGCTGCATGTGGCATGCCACCCTCAGCATTGTCAGCACCAAGGGTTCAGTAATAATGTCAAGAGTGGCTGGAAATCACGAGATACAAATCAGGCACGGTGGGTTCTTTTTCTGTGCCCTCGGCTTCGTCAGGGTGCTCTGAGAGACCATGTTTTCAAGCTTTCGTTGGTGGGATGAGGGCTGGAAATATATCTGAAAGACATAGCAGCTGAGATTCTCCCGGAACCTGGGGACTTCAGGAGCTGGGACTTGAAGAAAACCACCCGAGGCTCATAAGAAAATGCCAGGAATTGTCCCCATGGTGATTCACCCTGAGTTACTGCACTGAGTCATTGCAGGGCCTCAGCTGGGTGTGTCTGTGAGCCGCCTGCCTCGTTCCATGTAGCAAGCAGGCCTGCTGGTGGCTCCCCCATTTCTCTCTGTGAGGGGCTGGGTTGTGGCCCTTTCTAATCTCAGTGCTCTCAGCCATGGGGAATGTGTCTCAGGACAAGCCCCATGCCAGACTCTGCTCTGAGTGCCAGCAGTGGAAAGTCAGAGTCAATCCGATTACTCTGGGTTACCCCAGTGTGGTGGAGCTCAGACCCGTCTCTGCATGGCATGTGACGTCATGGTCTCTCCAGGAAGGCCAGCCCCAGCCCCTTTATTACTGGCTTCCAATTGGCAGGGGAAAATAAACAAGGGGAGCTGGACCTTTTTCTTTTTGAAAAAATGACATGAAACAAAATATTTGGTCAACAACTAAATACCCTTGTGAAAGTTTTCTCTTGTCATCAGAATCCTGAGGCCAGCGAACAAATCTCTTCTTTTGGTGCTTCTGAACCAGCTGTGCTCGCCATTCTCCAGCCGCTGTGGCAGGACGGCCCTCCAGGAGAGAGCAGAACAAATCCATGGTCCTATGGGAGCCAAGGCACCTGGGCAGTAACAAAGAGCAGAGAGCAGAAGTAAAGCAGGGTAACCAGGGCCCATTTGTGTCTGATATAGGATTGCCCAGGGCTGTGCACGGACTCTCCAGGTGCACTGCCCCATTGAGGAGGAATGATACTTGGGCCAAATGGGTGACACAGCAGCTGGAGGGGCAGGGCTGGCCTGATCTGGAGAAGCTTTACTGGGGTGGGGTGTGGGGCTCCCTGCAGACAGCAGCCTCATGCCCATCTCTTTTCCTTTCAGGAGCTTCTGGCTGGAGCAAGCTGCATGGCCCCACTTCACAGCCATGGACTAGCCCCAGCAAGGGATTATATCTGAGCAGTGCCGGGGCCGCAGTCCAGGGCTGGCTCCTATCCCAACGTGGCTGCCAGGGCCAGGGGGACTGAGAAGAGGATGGCTGTGTGACCAGCCCACACCCTGGCCCAGCTCGCTGTGTGGCGGGCGTGCTACGGCACTGCAATGAATGATGCGTCGACAATGGATTATGAACTGCTGTCCCCCTCCCTGGTGGAGCCCCCCGCCACCAGCCTGGGCATGGATGCCGAGCAGAAAACAGTCTTTGCCTTTGTCATCTTCCTCCTGGTCTTCTTGGTGATGCTCATGGTGCGCTGCTTCCGCATCCTGCTAGACCCCTACAGCCGCATGCCCGCCTCCTCCTGGACTGACCACAAGGAGGGGCTGGAGCGAGGCCAGTTCGACTACGCGTTGGTGTAATGGGGCCAGGCACGCTGTGCGTCCCCTCTCTGCAGAGTGCTGCCCTGACGCTGTGAGCCAGGAATGCAGAGGGGGCCTGCCCGGGACTTGTCTCATTTCTAGGCACGTCTCCATTTTCTCCTCAGTCGCCAGCACCGTGCATGGCTTGGTTATTGGGGGGCACCTGAGGGGAGATGGACCCAGCTTGCCCTTGAGTCAAAGCAGGGCCCCCGATGGCATTTTCCCGTGCTTCTCAGTGTTGTGTGCCATGTGGGTGGGCAGCAGCGGGGCCGAGTGAGGTGGGGCTGGGCTGGGGCAGTGCATGCCATGGGTCAGATTTCTCAGGGTTTGGGGCTGGTGACTGTGTCAGCAGTGTCTGCCTCCTGCTGTCTGCCAGTACCTACAGCTGCCACGGTCACCCAGGGCAAGGCTGTGTGGGTCTGTGTCCACGTGTTCTCGTTACCGAGACGTGTCTGTCGGGGAGGGAGGGGAGCGTTATTGGCTCCGCAAGTGCTGGCTTGTGTGACTGTCCCATTGGTCTCACAGTCCCAGGCAGGGCTCCCGCGCCATGTGAGCTGGGTGCTGCCTATGCCCGCCCCAGCAGCTGTAGCCGCAGGGATAAGGCACGTCTTCTGCGTCTGTGCTGTCAATGGACAGCTCCCTCCTTGGTGGAGCTTCCCCTGCGGGCCCCGCACTGCCTTACACCACAGCGATCCCAAGCTGTGCGTGCCTCGCCCCACCCATCTGGCTGGAGAAATTATGTCTGACCAAAGGTGCACCCCACCGCTGGCTACAGAGCCCCTGCCATGGCTGCTGGGTACCAGGCAGCCCAGCCTGCTTGGTCTGGGGACACTGCAGTGACAGGAGGGAAGTAAAGCACGGCATGAGGCTTGGAGGACATGTCCCTGTGAGCCCCAGCCTGATATCTGTGGGCCGGCTCCCAGCGCCCTAGCTCGGAGCCCAGCCCGCCAGCAGCTCAGCGCCAGAGATACGGCTCCAGAGGGGTAGAGGGCACTCTCCCCTTGCAAGCACTCCATCAGGCCTAGGGCACGGGGAGCAAGGCTGGCTGCTGCAGCCAGCCACGGGGCTAGCCAGACTCCCAGTCGAGGTGTACCCATGGGCAGGCGGGAGGGTTTGGGGTGAGGGCGGACAGCCGAGGGACAGCTATATTTCTGCTAACGCTGCCTCTCTTGTCTGCTTCTTGTCACGGATACGCCATGTCCTTGGGAAGAAGCACACCACCATGTTTCCTCATGTCAGTCAAAGCTGGCCACAGGCTTCACACGGCCGCTATGTGAGCTGGAGATAGTCCCATGAGCCACCACAGCCCCCAGAGCCACCCTTCGTGACACCCCTGTGAGCATCAATGCCCTCACACCTGGAAGAAAAGGAGCCTAAGACTAGTATCAGTAAACGGTGGAGTTACCAATAATGATGCAGAAAAGGAAAATCGGTCAATATTTGTGTTCTGTATCTGGGAAGAAACAGATGATGTAAGCGTATCTCATGGGCTATGTTTACACTTAGAAAGTTAAGTCAACTTAAAGTCGACCTTATTAAGTCAACTTAACAAAAGTCAACTTAACTTTTCTAGTGTAGACGTAGCTCCTTTTTGACCTTATTAAGTCGATTTAACACTTTGTCGATGTAATAAAGTTGATTTCGGCGCTAATCCCTGTCCATACTGGCTTAAGTCGACCTAAATCGAGGTGTTATTAAGTCGACTTAACTTTTTCTTAAGTCAGCTTAAGGAAATGCTTAAGTCGACTGAAGGAAAGCCCAGAGTGGACGTGGAGTAGTTTAAGTCAACTTAACTTGTAAGTGTAGGCGCACCCATGATGAGGATGAAGAAACACTTTCTATTCTGCCAGTAACGCAGGCGATGTTAAAGTTAGACATTGCTAAATCAGTAGGTCTGGAGAACTTAAATCCAAGAGTTTTAAAAGCGATGGCTGAAGAGCTTGAGGTCCATTAATGTTGATTTTCAATAAGTCTTGGAACACTTGGGAAGGCCCACAAGACTGGAACATAGATAATGTCGAGTCAATATTTAAAATGGGTAAACAGGACAACCTGGAGAGTTATAAGTCTGTCAGCTTGCCATTGATCCCAAGTAATGCAAACAATGAAATAGCTGATATGGGACTTAAAGAATAAAGAAATGAAATAGAATAACATAATTATACCAATCAGCATGGGTTCATAGACCCTGTCAAACTAATGTGATTTTTTAAAAATGAGATTACAACTTTGATTGATACTATACTTTGACTTCTGCAAGGGATTTGATTTGGGATCACACAAAATTTTAATTAAAAAACAAGAATAATATATAATTAACCTGGCACACATTGAATGGATTACAAACTGGCTGACTGAGCAGTCTCAAAATGTAATAGAAAATGGGGACTGAGCATTGAATGGGTGTGTTTCCAGCAGAGTCCCACAGGGATCGGTTCTTGGCCTGCCCCTATTTAATATTTTTATCAGTGCCCTTGAAGAAAACATAAAATCAACACTGGCAAAGTTTGCAGATGGCACAAACATTTGGGGTGTGGTAAATACAGAAGTGGAAGGTCAGCGATGCAGCGTCCTCTGGGGCACTCAGTAAGCTGATGTGAGAAGTAGGGGTGTCATATACCATGACAATCCGTTGTTCAAAGCTGTTCTCTCTCTGTCCATCTAAATAACTGCGGCCAATATTCCTGCTGCATATTCCACGTCCTTAGCTTCCTCCTTGAACTAAATGGCAGTGAAGATCACTAGGCCTGTCCCCATGGGGGAGCCATCTGCTCTGGGGAGCATAAATTAAGCTGAAGTTAAAATACACAGTTTACAGGGAAGGAAAACTCTGATGCTTGTTAAGGAACCTGCTAGCTATGGTTAGTTATTCACACCAAAGAGTCCCCTTAGTCACGGGCAGGTAAGACTTCCAGCTCTCTAGATCTCCCTAAGGAGAGCCCCTACCGGGCAACAGACACGAATGATTGCCACCTTTTTTGTGCCCTATTGACTCCTGTCTGTGGCTAGCCCCACCCATAGCACCTGCCTACTGCAGGCAGCGACATGCTAGGCATGCCTCTGTTGCCCCTGTAAGAGTCCCCAGGAACTTCACTAGAAACATGTTTGCCTCAGCAATGTCCCTCTTTGGGCTGTTTGTTACACAGATGTTGTGCCAACAGTCTAAAGGGCAAGTCGAACACAGTCCATTCATCACCCCTCACTCCCTCTCCTGACCCCGGCACCAGCTCTCCCACCACTGCTGCCCTTCTGCCTTCTCCAACCCATGGATCCAGATGTTTAGAGCCAGCAGTCATGCATCCCCGCACAGGTGCCCCCGCTCTTCTCTGGGCTTCTTGGGGACGTCAGCCAGCAAACCCTCCTTGCTGATTCTGGGCTTCAGCCTTCTTCCAAGAACCGAGGAGATTTGCTGAGCCTCTGCCCTGTCCACCTCTGCGCTCCCACACCCAGGCAGCTCTCACTTGCCCTTACCTGACGTACTCTCCCTCGCGGCTCAGGTGCCTTCTTTTAAGCCCAACAGGTGTGAGCGGGTGAATCACGAGTGCACTGGCCTGGCTCCCTCTGGAAGGCCAGTGCCAGCTTGTGACATTTCCTCCATATGAACCAAGGACCTGTAGGAAGGAGTTAAACCACTGAGAAAGATCTTTTGAAACCTGAAGGGCAAATTGGGCATACATCTTGTTCCCCCAAGAAATACAGAGTGCTTTCCTCTCTCCCCAAACTCCACAGTTGTTTGCCTTATTAACCAGATCTTCATCTTTCTGTGTGAATAAACTGTCTTATTCCTCCAATGTAATGTCTCATGTCCTATGATAAGCCCTGAAAGATGTGCAGAGTATTAGATATAATCAAAGACCATATGGAGTGTGTCCTCTAGATTTAGACATCTGGCAGGGATTTTGTTTGTTGTCTTTGTGAATGATCATTGCACTAGAGAATGGTATGCATTGTATGGCATGAGAGGCGATAATACTATATAGGACTAGAAGGATCATCGAGTATTGCATGGTACAGGCACAGAACCAAGGTAGAACTTTGAAATATTAAGGGAAATTGCTTAAAGGGGGATCCCAGTTCAAAGTCAGGGAAATATAACCCATGAAATGACTCAAAACAAACCCCACAATTAAAAAGAAGAGATATGTTACACGCCAGCACCATCTACTGCACGTTGGTGGAAATAACTGTTGAAAGGCGAGAGCAATTTAGAAAGTATCCAATAGAAACAAGAGGGGCGGCATCATCTAGCTAGCTAGCCTTGAAATCGGGGTGTGTAAATCTGAAGTCATCACATGGGACCTCAGAGCTTCCTGAATCCAGTAAACAAACTATCCCCATACCCAGCCTCATGGACCAAGAAGAGTCTGCAAAGTTTGCTGAGCCCTCTGTGGGGATCTATGACTCCTCATTCAGGGCCACAGGTCTAAGAGGAGGTTACGGAAGCCACAAATTAGATGAATAATCCAGCAGTGTGCCTGATCTCTGAATCAGCTGTGTGGCAAGGACTCCCCAGTCCAAAGCTATCAGGATAAGAAGGGCTGAGAGACTGTTTCAAAGATTGTATTTCTCTTGCTGCTCTTCTTTAACAGGTATAACTGAAGGTTAGATTTCAAGTTGCCCAATTTTGGATTTCAATTAACTAACTAACATTACATGTGTACTCTCCTTAAAGTTCAGGCCAACTGGAATAAAAGTGATTTACATTGTAACTTTAAGCAATTGCTTTTGATATTTTAAACTTGCTCCTTTCATACCAAACTATTCAAATTGCAGGGACCACATTCTTCAAGGTGCCTTTAGAACAAGTGCATCCTTACTCCTTAGAGAGGTACTAGGCATCTAAGACACCCGTTAGAAATACTAAAGAACTGATGGTTAATGGTCATAAATAAACGGAATAAGAAATCTTGGTGATGTGCATTGTTCCTTGGTAAATTTGCTGAGCCTCAGCCCTAGTCTATGACAATTGCTTGCAAGATTGTATTTATATGTTTAGTAAATGCCTAAGACCATTGGTTGTGTCTATCCTTGGTTGATGAACTGTTAATTGTATACTTATGTGTTTCTGGGTGAATTAAATAAACTGTTGATTGGTTAAGAACATGAAGTGAGTGTTTGTGATCCTGATTTAAGAACTACTACTCAAGGTGTAAATTGACCTGAAAAGAACCTTGCCTACCCTGATTCATACAAGGCGGAAGGGACCACTATGCTGGGTCAGCGTGGGGTCGCCCCATTCACCCTCTGCAGGGACAGCAGTAGGGAGATTGGGGCCCCCGCTGGGGCACCAGGGCCAGTTTCAGGGGCCCCAGCAGGGTGCCGGTGCCACGGGCAGTGGGAGCATGGGGTGGTTTTGGGGATCCCAGTATGGTGCTGGGGCTGGGGGGAGCAGGGAGCCACAGTTGCGGGTGGTGGCCAGGACGCCATGGCCGTGGGCGGTTTGGGGGAACCTGGCTGGGCAGAGTGGGCCAGCTGTGGGGTACCAGGGCCACAGGGGGCTTTCAAGGCCCCTGAGGTGAGTTTCGGGGTCTCGGGTGGGGTGCCAAGGCTGGGGGGGGGGGTTGGAGCCTCTGGTGGGATGCTGGGGCCATGGGGATGGGCAGGGCCAGTGCTAGGGGGGCCCCGCAATGGGTCTTTGCCTAGGGTCTCAGATAGGCTAAGGCTGCTATAGTCTATATTCATCTCATCTCTGACCTCTTGCACAACACAGTCCAGCGATCTGCCACCAAACTATTTTCTAGAGCAGGTCTTTTAGAGAAACAGCCAATCTTTAATTAAAAAATCACCAGTGATGAAGAGCCCACCACAACCATTGGTTAATTGTTCCAATGGTTGATTTCTCTCGCCACTAAAAATTTGGAGGAGGTCAGATGAGATGGTCACATTGGTCCCTTCTGGCCTTATAATGGATTATGAATATATGAGGTATTAGCCACCTCTACAGAACAAGCTCATTTTAGGCTGTGCCTTGTCTAAAGAGAATGGAAGCTACCATCAAAGACATCCCACTCCACTCCAATCCACTCCATTCCTTCAGTTCATTTACGTACTTCAATCCCATTGGTTGAACTGAGGCAGCACAAGAGCATGCGGTCAAGACTGACGTGGGCTCACTGAGGTGTGGGATGCAAGAGTTCTGGATGGGTATAGTGGCGGCTGGTTCAGCACAGAACTCCTAGTGGCTGGGAGGGAGGGAGGCTGGAGACTTGGACTTTAGCTGCTTGCTCACTATGCCTGTCTCAGGCGAGATTGTTCCCTTTGCTCCATCAAAACTGTATGGTTCATCTGCGGCGCCACATGAGCATGTCAAGGAGTGAGATGACCACGGCAGGTTGCACAGGGTTAAGGTCTCACTCTTACAGTTACTGACTCAGTTGCCTCTGATGTCCCAATGTTACTGCTTGGGCATCTCTGGGTGGAAATCAGGCTTTTCCAGGCAGCATCCTGGTTTTCTGATTGTTCCAAAATCACAGCGCTTCTTTCCACTAATACACAGAACATTCATGGAACGTTTGGAATGGATTGGATAAGGTCTTTAAAAAATCATTGCCAGACAGGCGGGCAAAGCGAGAAGAGTCATTGAATCACGAGACCTCACTTCACTCAGCCAGTTAACAACTTGGGGAAATACTTTTAACAGGGAGAAAAGTTGGTTCCTTTACAAACCACTTGTGCATCATAGTCCATATTTAATAAAGTTGGCTTGTCTGCAGAATTTTGCTGAAAATGGTGGGGTTTTTTTCCCAAAAAATGAATTGCAGAAAAGACAGTTTCGGTTTAAGTGTCATGCCCCGATGGTGGCCCAGATCTCTCATGCCTGGGGTGACATGTGGGCTTCAGCAACAGATGTCTTATGTAACTCCATGAAAGTAATATGGCAAAAGCCCAATGGCATCTTGGGAATAGGAGCCATGTTGGAAGCTCAGCTCTGCAGGAGTAAGATGGGATTTTTCCTCATAGAAACTTGCCTGGAGCTCAGTTTTCTGACATTCAAATAAATAATAACAACATTAATTAACCCAGTTCTCCCGACGGTCCTGTTGGCCCTAAAGCAACAAATAGAGTTGAAGGGAGTGGGGTTTCCTAGTCACACCTGGACCTTTTTTTTTTTTTAATTACATGGCAACTCTCCTCACTGCACACCTCAAACCTGCCTTCTGCTGTCCCACATGTACCGCTACAGGGGTGTCAGCTTGGCAGTCGGCTGAACTACTCCCAGTTGTAAGCCCTGAGGCTGGACGTCTGAGACATGGGAACTCAGATACTTTACATTTAAAATTAGCTTGTAGCCCTCCTGCCAGTAGCTGCCAGCAGCAAAAAGGGACAGGTTCAATTTTCTAGATATGTGCCCCACCCAGAAACCACATACACCATCTGCTAAGTAATTCTTTATCATGAACAAGCACCGAGTCCTTCTAGCGTGGGCAGAATGCCACACCAAGCAGACATGTCTTCATAGAATCATAGAATAATAGGGTTGGAAGGGACCTCACGAGGTCATCTAGTCCAACCCCCTGCTAAAAAGCAGGACCACTCCCCCTAAATTATCCCAGCCAGAGTTTTGTCTAACCGAGCCTTAAAAATCTCCAAAGATGAAGATTCTACCACCTCCCTAGATAGCCCATTCCAATGCTTCACCACACTCCTAGTGAGAAAGTTTTTCCTAATATTCAACCTCGACCTCCCCAGCTGTAATTTGAAACCATTGCTCCTTGTTCTGTCCTCTGTTACCCTCGAGAACAGCCTAGCTCCCTCCTCTTTGGAGCACACCTTCAAGTAGTTGAAGGTTGCTATCAAATCTCCCCTCAGTCTTCTCTTCTGTAGACTAAATAAGCCTAGTTCCTTCAGTCTCTCCTCATAAGTCATGTGCCCCAGCCCCCTAATCATTTTTGTTGCCGTCCGCTGGACTCTTTCTAATTTGTCCACATCCTTTCTGTAGTGGGGAGCCCAAAACTGGACACAGTATTCCAGATGCGGCCTGACCAATGTCAAATAGAGGGGAATTATCACATCCCTCGATCTGCTGGCAATACTCCTACTGATGCATCCCTGGAACTAACTGATTTCAGCTGAAAACCATTGACTGGTCTGGGGAATCTCACTCTATTGTTATCTTACACAAGCACATTTATTCTTAAGGCCAAAGCATTACAGAAAAGACCATAAAAGCACCTACACACATGCTACTAAGTGTACTGTAGCCCCTTCTGCCTACTGGCCCCGCACAAGGGTCTTCGATACAGGGGAAAGTCTGCCTTGTGACCTTTTATACAGCTTTGGGAAACTGGGTCTGAGGCTCCTCTGTGTGTTCACTCAGACCAGTAGGGAGATTGGGGCCCCCGCTGGGGCACCAGGGCCAGTTTCAGGGGCCCCAGCAGGGTGCCGGTGCCACTTGGAAATGCTGTTGTGCGGAGGACGATTACCACGGCTGGGTTCTGCCATGCCCACGCCAGAGCCCTGGGGCGCACGTCTGGCCAGGGAGTGGCGGGAGTGCTGCAGAACAGAGCAGGCTGGTGCAGTAAATGATGGCCCCGTAGACAGAAACCAGCAGGTGCCTAACGTGCATAGGACACCAGCGGGACACTAGTAACAGTCCTCAGCTCGCTCCTGCCCTGCCCCTCAGACACCCCACATCCCCCCAGACACCCCACATCCCTCAGGTCCCCCCAGACACCCCACATCCCTCAGCTCTCTCCTGCCCTGCCCCTCAGACACCCCACATCCCTCAGGTCCCCCCCAGACACCCCATATTCCTCAGCTGTCTCCTGCCCTGCCCCTCAGACACCCCACATCCCTCAGGTCCCCCACATCCCTCAGGTCCCCCCCCAGACACCCCACATCCCTCAGCT
>ML685925.1:699955-797062 GCA_007922175.1 Pelusios castaneus
CCCCCCCCAGACTCCTCAGCTCCCCCCTGCCTTGCCCTCTTAGATACCCCACAGCCCTCAGCTCCCTCCTGCCCCCCCCCACCCTCAGACACCTCTCCCTTGCCTCCTCCCATGCTAGATCTCCTCCATGCCCAATCTATATTCCTCAAAGATCAGACCCACGCCATGGCTCAAAGTTGCCTCTCACCTGACCCCGATTCAATTCCAGCTCCCCCATCACCAATGCACATCACAGTCCCAGCTCAGAAACCCTGTCTCCAGGCTCAGCCCCTACACGCCATGCCTGTCGCCTGTGCCCCTGCCCCTCAGGAGAAGCAGGGGGCCTCTGAGCTGCACTAGCCCCACTGAAGCCTGTGTCCCTGACTGTGCCTCCTCCCTCAGTTGCCTGAAGTATCAGGAAACCCCTTGAAGTACCTGTGGCAAGGGTACTGGGGGGAGGAGGGGACTGTGACGGGATGCACATCTGTGCAGCCCTTGGGCGTGACCTGTATAATCTTTCTGTTCAGTTTTGCAGTGTAATTGTGTCATTTGATGCCAATTACGCTATACCAGGTTCCTCTGTGAATGCTCAGAACATGGGCCACGTGATTACCAGGGTGCCATGTTCCCTGCTGCAACATGTATGTATAGATGTGAAGCATGTTACAGGGTTCAGACTCTCAGGGCTGTCTCTAGCACAATGGCTGAAGATTTACACATCAAAGGGGATGCTAATGTCCTCCCCTGCTCAGGTAGGAGTGAAGAGAATCTCACAACAGGATAGTGAGGGGAGGGGCTGTCAGCAGTTTGTTAAAACAAAGACACAGAGACTGTGAGAAGGGAGAAGCTGCAGGCTTTCAGCCTGAGAAGACACCATCTTGCAACCAACTTCAGCAAGATCGGGGCCCTGCCTGGGAACAGGCAGAGAATGGCTGTAAAACATCAGACAGCCAAACACCATGCGCATAATCTTGGACTCTGAGGTCAGTTTAGGTAGAGATGTTAGAGTAGCATGCGGTTTATACCTTTTATTTGATAGTGGTCACTCCTGACTCATTGATAGTATGGTTCTGCCTTGATTGGCCATGTTCTCACTTGAAATCAGACTCTGATCAATAAACTAGTATTTGTTTTACCTAAAGCTGTGTGGTCTTTAGAGGGTGTGGATGTGGGAGGCTGGGCACAATCCACTTCTTTGTTAAGTGGACGGACTGGAGACTAAGGTGATTGGGAAAGGGTCCCAATCCCTGTAGGGCAGTGGCTCCCAGGGTAGTGTCTGGGGCTGGGTGTGCTTGCTTGGGGACCAACGCCTGTGTGGCTAGTGGATTTACACCCACTGCCTGGGACCAATTACACGCTGGTGGCTGGTGTGGACTGACTCAGGAGTGAGTGGTCACCCAGCAGAGCGGAGTGAATTGGGGTTCAGGAGTGGGGTTCAAGCGGTCATAGCAGCACACCAGACTGGATTTGGGGAGCAGCCTGTCACAGGGACAGTGGTGGGTCAATGGGGGGATTTGTTCTCCATTGCACAGGAATATCAAACCAGCCTGAACAGCTTGTAGCAGAGGGAAAGATGTGTCCACAGCTGGGCTCGCTCTGTTTAAGGCTAACATGGTGCCTGCATGTAGGCATCTCAGTAGGAGGTAGGTGCTGGCCCGGGTTGCTCAGAAAGTAGAAACAGACCCACCACTTTCCTCTGCCCATGTAACCCATTTGCAGCACCTTGCCAGGGCCTGACTCAAACTTCATGGCAGTCAATGGAAAGCTGCTCCTTTGGAGCAGGCCACACCCCCATGCCGCATTCTCCTGCAGCCAGCCAGGCATTGCTTAGGCAGCTGTCATTTCCCATGTGTTTTGAGATCTCCTGGCTTCCGGCTCCAAATGAGAGGCAGACCCATTTAACCCAAAATAATTTTATTGTCGATGTTGTTTCTGATACAAAAAGGAATCCACAAGGAGATGCTCACTCTGTGGGGCAAGGTGGCACAGCTTTTGCACTGGGTATGCCCAGAGCGTCCAAAAACCAAGTAGTAAGAAATGTCAATAAACACAAATCATCACACTAGACTGGAATGAATGAAAACCTTTCGCTTTTGGCCCAACACACACACACAAAACCCCACCTCTGCTAATTTATTATTATTAATTTTTAAAAGCACCTTTTGGTAACAAAACAAAACAAAAACAGGCCACCTGTCACGTCATGAGGTCTGGTACTCCTGCAAAATCCAGCTTGTGTTGTCTGCAGCTGCATTGTGCAAAAGGGTTTTCAAGTTTGAATTAGCCAAAGTACAGTATACACACACACACGCCATGTGGTGGCAGCTTCCCAGGAAAAAACAGAATTGAAAAACAACCCCCCCAACACACACACCCAAAAGTAGCAAAAAAGCTCCAGGAATATGCACTCCTCACAACAATGAGCAATCGTAACATTGGTGGTTATACATAAATATGAAAGGGCGGATACAGTGCAGTAACCCTGACGATTCAATACCAGCACCACCTTCGGCGAGCTGAAAGCACCATTGATTTGGGGAATCTGTCTATCAGGTAGTCTTGTGTGTTACCATGAGAGAATTAGCACCTTTATTTCCTTTTGCTGGTGCACAGTGTTGATGTAGAACCAAAAAAACCAAAGAACAAAAAAACAGTTTAATGCAAAACTAGAAAATGACCTTGTAGAAAGCAGCTGTATGAAAAATCACGCTCTCGGCAGGAAGTAAGGGCTGTCAGTACCAACCTGTCTGTACAAGCCATCAGAGGCAGCAAGAAGACAGATTCTTTGCAATCCGATTTTACAGATTGTTTTTAGTGCATTTTGTTTGTCTGCATTGACTAGAGTGTTAGTATTCCTGACATCACCTTGGAATAACCAGAGCAGAATCTGAGTGCAAATCCCCCATTTGCAAGTGTCCCCTGCCCGTGGGTGTCTGGTCAAAGACTCGCGGATTGGCACCATCAAATCAGGGACTGTTTTGAAAATATGGACCTACGTGCCCATGTCCCTCTCTCCTGTTGCATCTGCAGTGACTTCTCAGCATGCTTCTCCTGCTCAGGGCCCAGAGGGACCTCTCAGGGACCTCACAAACACTCCTAGCAGTGGGTCCAGGATCCCTATGCTGTGCCAAATAAGTCCTATCACTAAGTATTCATGGGAAGGGCCTAGCTGCACTGTGCTAAGAGTTACTACATCTCTTGTGGCAATTCAGTTTGTTCAGCCACGATCAAATGGTACAGCTATATGGCTTCCCCACAAAGCTACTTAGTGCCTTCTAGTGACCTAAGGACGTATGGTAACCTCTGCAGTTGCTGGAACTCTAGGAACAACCCTTGCAAACTCTGCTCTGTGGGGAGGGTTCCACCAGAACCAGCTAGTATTGCACATGTTCAGAACACTGCAGTGTTGAAGCCCTATCCTGTAACGAAAGCTTGCAGTCCCTCAGCCTGGCTAACTTACAACGTGAGGTTACACAGCATGAGCCAAATGGGCCCTTCACTCCCCCTGGGGCCAAATTAACCGTTTTTTGCCATGCAAAGGGGAAGGACCAGATGGAACACAGGATAAAAAAAGAGTGTGACAGAGAGCAAGCAGCCAGGGTCGGCTGAGGAGGACTTTTCATAGCACCATTATGACAATGCAGAAGCAAAGGAAAAACCAGGTACGTTGGGAAATGGCACTAATACAGCAGGATCTCGGGTTCATGTCTGAGCTCTGTCCTCGGCCACCTCCCATCTCCTAGCTTGCAGGGTTGCGAGCAGCCCTTGGCCATGGGGAGACGGGGAGTTTCAGTGGGCAAACCCTAGTCAGCTCAGATGAACAGTGTCTAGTTGAAGGGAGAAGGGCCGGCCTCGCGGCAGGGGATGAGAGCGCAGAGGGACACACAGCCCAGACAACAGGTTTCAAACCATGGACCAAGATTTCACAAGCTCTTTTGGGGGTTTGCTTGCTGTATAGCGTGGCCCTCAGCTGCCCAGGGCCCAGTGCTGAGTTGAAGGGCACATTTCCCGTCAGTCACAGGGCGGCCAGCGCGGTGCTGGCACAGGGGTGTGGCGATAGCAAAGGGGTTTGTTCCCAGGAGCGGCTGGTGCTGTTCAGGCCGGCGGGGGCTGGCTGGGTGGGTGGGTGGCTGGTTCTCATGGTGGCTAGTAAAGCTGCAGCTCAAGAGTCATCCTGAGTGCCTGGCCAAGCTCCCCTGCCAAGTAGTTGAGGTCGTTCTTGGCCTCCAGTCTTTGCAGCTCCTTCCTACGGTACGCCGGCACGCTCACAATCGCCAGCGTGTAGCTGCCAGGCACAATCTTCTTCCGGCCGAGGTGCAGGTAGCTGAGTCCTTCTTTCTGGTGGATGCGGAAATAGCCGTCCTCGTTGCCGTGAGCAATCACGTAACGCACGTGGTTCTCCAGGGGTTCTAGAGCCGGGAGCAGCTCCAGGATGTGCTCCTTTTGGGCCAGGCCTGACAGGTTCAGCTGCATGGACAGGGGAGCATCAACATCCATGCTGGCCAGACTCACTGCATGGCCCTAGGGAAAAACCGGGGCATGTTAGTTACTAGCATGAAGAGCAGTATGTGGCCAGGCCCGGAAAAGCCTGGGTGTGAGAAGGGAGCCCTCCCAACGCAGCTCGGAGACGTGGCTCCGTGCTCTCCCAGGTGGATGCTTCTCTTGCCCAAACTCTCCTCAGACTTGATTTCTCTAACTTATGGTGAGACAGATGTTCATGGAGTCACTGATTCAGGGCTAGAAGGAACTATTTGATCACAGTCTCTGACCCCCTACATAGCACAGGACAAAGATCCTCCCCAGGGACTCCTGCATCCAGCCCCACTCTTCTGTGTGAGCAAGCGCAGAGCTTCCAGACAAATACCTGGTCATGATTTACTAGTCAGGGAGGAGACTCTACTCTGACCATGGGAAGCTATGCGAGCATTGTTCATGGCTGAAGAGGGTTACAATTTAAAATGCAAGGGTCCAGATGTGTGCCCCACACACAGGCACCGTGCTGGCTCTGGCAGTGACCAGCAGTGTCACCAAGGCCTGCTTTTGGGGTTTGACTCCCGTCATCCTGTTCTGCCCTTAGAGGGGACATTAGCAGGGGGCAGAGGGATGCATGTACATGATTGTGCCGCTCTGGGGAGACAGGATCTGTGACAGTGGCTGAGTCATGTCTCCCTGGTGAACGTGTGAGGGGGGTGCACGGCTTGGCACCAGAGAATGCTCCACTCCGCTGGATCTCAGCAGCCCCTCAGCCAATGGGGACGGCCTTCCCTCTGCCCCTGGACACGAAGTCACGGAGGCACTAAGAGTCTGAGGTCTTATGGGGGCTGTATCTCTCCTGGGCTGGACTGTGAATGGGCCCATCGTGTGTGGGCCTGGCTCTCCACTTGTCCCTAGCTGTCCAGGGGACTGTGGTTACCTGGTGCCCCCCAGTCCCGTTGATGCTGCGGCGCTGCCGGCCCCGCTTGGGGTAGCCGTTTATCTTGCACTCGTAGCAGGCCTCAGGGGAGAGCAGGTTCTCCTCGTCCTCCTCCGGGGGGGTGGGCAGATAGGAGCTTTTGCCAAAGCCAAGTCCAGAAATACAGTGCCTAGGGCCAGAGGAGAGAATGATGGGCCAGGATTCTCCACAGAGCCACACAGTGCTTTCCAGCCCTAGGTCGTCTCTGCGGGATCTGGACTGGAGCTGGGCAGGCACCCAGGCTGTGCCTGTGTCTCCCGGGAAGGATGAGTGGGGGGGTGCGCAGTGTGCAGTACAGTGTAGGTGTCTGCTGCGACAAGGAGATGCGGGTCAGCTAGGAGAGGGTTAATGGGATGTGCTTCCCTCCACTGGGGCAGACAGGCACCTCAGCAGATTGGAAGGATCCAGGCAGATGTCTGGGTGTGTCTGTGTGCACACATGTGCAATCGTGCATGAGGGAGCGTGTGCGCACTCGGGAGTGTACCAGAAGCGTAAGTGGGTGTGTCCATGGGACCATCTCTGAGTTCAGAATGGCGCAGGGCACTGGGAGACCCTGGCAGAGAGCTAGTGTGAGTCCAGGGGTCAGGGCCCGCCATGGCTCACCCTTGTCCGGCTCGGAAGTACCCTCCAGGGCAGCCGCACAGGTAGCCCCCGTCCGTGTTCGAGCACCCGTAACTGCAAGGGCTGCTGCCGGCTGAGCACTCGTCCACATCCTGGCACCCACCGAAGGCCTGGTCGAAGTCAAAGCCGGACGGACAGACGCACTTGAAGCTGCCCAGGGTGTTGTAGCAGGAGGCGGAGCCACAGGCAGCAGGGCTGGAGCACTCATTTTCATCTGGAATCGGCAAAGAGCAAAGGGTGGGTCTGGATCTCAGGGTCTTTGCTCCAGCCCCCCACAGCCAGTGAGATTAATGAGCCCCAGCTTAGCCCTGGGCCAGGCTTCCTGCCCAGCTCTTCAGTTGGGCACCAGGAAAAGGAGGTGAAGGGGGCCCAGCCCCCTTCCCCCAGTGCCCAACTGGCTGGTCTGATTTTCAGAAATGTGGAGCAGCTGGACCCTCTTCTGGCATCTGTGGCAGGAGCAACAGGAACTCAGCCCGCCCGTGCGGCGAAGGCTATGGAGTTGGCTTTCTGCCCCAGTACTAGGTGGCCATGTCGGCAGATTCTGGCCCAGCTCGGGCCTGTGTCCCAAACACAGAGCATCGGTTTCTCCCCTGCCAAGCCCCATGTCCTGAGGGAAGCCTGAGGCCCGGCACAGGCCCTGCAGTGAACCCAGCATCCTAGGGTTAGTGAGAACCACAGGGATGTCACTGACCTGCCAGAAAGCAGTCAGCAGCTCAGCTGGGGGTGGCCTCCCTCCCCTCACTAGTGCACTGCCCGTCCGCAGCCCACTCCAGCAGCCCATCCCACACTCACCCACGCACTGGTTCCACTGGTAATGCTGCACGTAGCCCTGGGGACAGCCACAGCGGTAGCCTCCCAGCACGTTCTGACAGCCATGCTGGCAGCGATGGTTCCCGTCGCACTCATCAACATCTGAGGGCACAAAGCGCAGAGCGCCCGTCAGACACCTCCCAGCAGCTGCTGCAGCCCAGCAGGGGAGCCCAGAGAGTTCCCCTCCTGCAGCCCCACAAGAGAGCCTGGAGACTGGCACTGCATGGGCGCAGAGAGCCCTTCAGATGCCTCCTGGCAGCTGCCACAGCCCAGCAGGAAAGCCCAGAGACTGGCACTGCATGGACAGAGCACGCATCAATCGCCTCCTGGCAGTTCCCACAGTCTGGCAGCAGAGCCCAGCAGGCAGCAATGCGTAGACGCAAAACACCTGCCTGCAGAGGGCTCTCAGGAGGGCTCAAAGAACGGAACTAACTTCCCTGGCTGCACCCATGCCAGATCCAAAGCTGGATTACTGCAGGGGCTATAGGGGCTGCAGCCCCAGGCTCTGGTCTCAAGGGGGCCCTCAGCTGCAGCCCCTGTGCCCTGGCTGTTGGTACACTGTGCTGGGGAGTATGGTCTGGGCCGGGGCATTGGTGGTGATGGAGTGGGGTCTGGGCCCTGGAGAGGCCGTGGTGCTCCCAGCCCCAGACTGACTGTTCCACCTCCCAGGGACAAGGCCAGCTGGCACAAGGCCGCAGCACTCTGGGGGGTGAGGCTGGCCCAGGGCAGGGCTGCCTCTGGTGCTGGTAGTCCTCCAGGGCCCCCAGCAATGTTGGGAGCTCGGAGGCCAGCCATGGCTTTTGGCCCCTGGGCCATGGCTCACCCCACTCCCAGGCCAGCGGTGAGGGCTGAGGCCCCAGGCAAGGGGAGCTGGGGCCCCAGGCAGAGGAGGCCCAAAAAATTGGGCAGCCATTAATTTGTTCCTGGCCAGATCCATGGTCACTAACAAGTCTGAGGTTAACGCTACTGTGGAAAAGCTGTGATCAGCCTTTATGATCCAGGGCCTGGTTCTGGGTCCTTTGATGTTCAGCCATCCTGTCCAATGGGAACAACTAGCAAATCTGAGGCCAAAGACCCATGCTTTTTGGGAGACAGTGGCATGGCCCCCACATGAGAGCTTTATTTGCCAAGGTTGTTATCTCATATTGTTGCTGTCCCAAGAGGTCATTATCTTGAAAAGTTTCTGCACTAAACATTTTTATTATATTAAAATGAATTCTTACATAAGAATGGCCATACCAGGTCAGACCAATGGTCCGTCTAGCCCAGTGTCTTGTCTTCCGAGAGTGGCCAGTGCTAGATGCCTCAGAACGAATAAACCGAACAGGCAAACATCAAGTGATCCATCCTTTACTGCCCATTCCCAGCAGCTGACAAACAGGGGCTAGGGACACTCAGAGTATGGGGTTGCATCTCTGCCCATTCTGGCTAACAGCCATTGATGGACCTAACCTCCCTGAACGTATCTACTTCTTTTTTGAACCCTATTATAGTTTTGGCCTTCACAGTGTCCCCTGGCAAAATGTTTCATTGACTGTGTGTTGTGTGAAGGAATATTTCCTTTTGTTTGTTTTAAACCTGTTACCAATTAATTTCATTTGGTGACCCCTAGTTCTTGTGTTATGTGAAGGAGTAAGTAACATTTACTTATTTACTTTCTTCCTACCAGTCATGATTCTATAGATCTCTATCACATCCTCCTTAGTAGTCTCTTTTCCAAGCTGAAAAGTCCCAGTCATTTTAATCTCTCCTCATATGGAAGCTGTTCCGTATCTCTAATCAATTTTGTTCCCCTTCTGTATACCTTTTCCAATTCCAATATATTTTTTGAGATGGAGTGACCAGATCTGCACACAGTAATAACGATGTGGGCATACTGTAGATTTATATAGTGGCATTATATTTTCTATCCCTCTTCTAATGGATAATAACATTCTGTTAGCTTTTTTGACTGCCACTGCACACTGATCAGATGTTTTCAGAGAGCTACCCACAGTGCCATCAAGATCTCTTTACTGAGTGCTAATAGCTAATTTAGGTCCCATCATTTTGTATGTATAGTTGTGATTAAGTTTTCCAATGTGCATTACTTTGCATTTATCAACATTGAATTTCATCTGCCATTTTGTTGTCCATTCATCCAGTTTTGTGAGATCCCTTTGCAAATCTTTGTAGTTTGATTTGCATTTAACTATGCTGACTAATTTTGTATCATTTGCAAATTTTGCCACCTCGCTGTAAATCCCTTTTTCTGGATAATTTATGAATATGTTGAACAGCGCTGGTCCCAGTACAAACTCTTGGGGGACACCACTATTTAGCTCTCTCCCTTCTGAAAGCTGATAATTTATTCCTACCTTTTGTTTCCTGTCTTTTAACCAGTTACTGATCCATGAGAGGACCTTCCCTCTTATCCCATGATGGCTTACTTTTCAAAAGTCAATTTAAATCGAATAGGTTTTTAAAATGTTTTGGTATTTTTTTGTTCTAGAAATTTAGAACTGTTATGCATTTTGGCATAATTTGCATTATCCTTATGTTAAATATGTTTTATTCTAACAAAACATCTAATTTATTCATGTCTGTTTTATATGTTGCTGGTCAAAGCAAAAAGATAAAAATCAGTGCAACAGTTTTTCCACTCAAATGCCTCAAATCCCAACCAAGATGAAAAACACACTAAGAACCAAGAATATACCAACATATCATCTGAAGGTTCAAGTGGTGTAGCTACCGTATTTTTCGGACCATAAGACGCACTTTTTTTTCCCCAAAAGTGGGGGGAAAATGAGAGTGCATCTTATAGTCCGAATGCTGTCCAGCAAGCAGTGTTCCCGCCAGGGGGCGTTGCTGGATAGCAAAAAGATCCAGGGCTGTGGCCTTCCAGCCCACTCCCTGCTAGCCCCCACCCCCTGGCCAAGCCACTAGGCCGCTCCCCCAGTTCACAACCCCACACACACTCAAACAAACCCACACCCCTGCCGGACGGGGCAGGCTCGGCTGGGGTTGGCCCCCCTGTGACGCTGTCAGGATTTAAGGAACTATTTATGATATTATTTTGTATTAATATGTGACGCTGTCAGGGTTTAAGGAACCGTTTATGATATTATTTTGTATTAATATTTTATGATTGTTATAATCTATAGGAACTATGCCATGTTTGGTGTCAATAGAAAGGTAATAATTTGTGGGGAATGATTATATAGTTTATGTGTAGGATTTGTATTCATATTAGAAGTTAGGAATATGATTGTTATATTTTAACTTGTGTAAGGCTGGGAAAATTCCGCAGACTGAATGTCTACCTGGCCATTGTCTCCTTAATGGCCCATTAAGGAAGCTCCCCAGTATAATGGGCCGAAGAAGAAAACCTGTTGAGCCACTAGGACTTAAACATGTCTCTGGAACTATTCCTCTGAGACTGAACAAAGGATTGAGGCCCACCCTGGTGCTGGGTGTTTACCAGAGGAAGAAGCCTGCAAACTCCAGAGGAATAAACCTGCAAACTGCTTTTCATGAACTTTAAATCATTTGTATGTATGTGATTCGCTTTGACCCTTTAACATCTCTCATATTTGCTTCTTTCCTTCTCTCTTTCCTTTTCTCTTCCCTTCCTTTTCTCTTCTTCGCCTTCCTTTCTCTTTCCTTCCTTTTCTCTTCTTTGCCTTCCTTTCTCTTCCCTTCCTTTTCTCTTCTATTTAGTTTACCGGTACTATTTGGTTCAGAATATTTTTTTCTTGTTTTCCTGCTCTAAAAACTGGGTGCGTCTTATGGTCAGGTGCGTCTTATGGTCCAAAAAATACGGTACATCCAATCAGCCTGAAGCACAAATACAACTACCTACTGAAGAAATAATGTCTCCAAAATCTAAAGGCAATTCCCGATGTTTGTTGGTCACAGTTTGCCCATTTATTGAAGTTATAAAAGACGGCACCTCTTGAGAAAAAGCTTACAAAGAAGGAAGGTTTCCCAGTACAACAACTGGTAAAAGTGGACGAGCTTAGTTTGCCAGACTAAACAGCAAAACCAATGCTGAGAAAGTACGTGAAAAGAGGCTGCAAAACACTAAGCCTTTGGAGTACCTCAAGATGCAGAAAGCCTTATAAGCTATCACTGTCAAAACTAATTTTAGAAGTACTTAATGAGGCTGTTAAGAATGTTGGAGACAAAAGACAGTGAATAAACATGGCTGTTACATCAGACTTTCTATTTAAGCAAGATCAGTGGTTTTTTTCTAAAAAAAAGGTGCTCATACGCTGGTAGGAGTCGTGTGTGTGTGTGTGTGGGAAGGGGGTGTCTAGGACCCTCCACCACTGCCAGCCCCCAGTGGCCTTCCCAGGCTCCGCCATTCTACCCCACCACTCCCTGGGCCCCTTCCCTGCTCCTCTCGGCCCCTCTCCCCTTTCCTGCTCCTCTTGGTCCCCCCAGCCCCTTCCCCACCCCCCGACTGGTTGCCCGTTCCTCTCACCCCCAGGCTCTCCCACTGCTTCCCTGACCCTCCCAGCCCCCTCCCCAGTTACCCGGCCAGAGCTGCAGGGGCAGCCACCGGGCCACAGTCGCTCCCTGCCAGGCTACTCCCATCCTGAACTCACTCTGTCTGAGCATGCTCAGGGTGGGAGATTTGAAAAAGCTCCAGCCTGGCTGCAGCTGCCAGGTGTTCGCGGCTGCCATTCCTGGCCCCTGCCAGCCCTGCTGTCCAGCTGGGGGCTGGGGTCAGCAGGGGAAAGGAAACTGGTTCCTTTCCCCTGCTGACCCTGGCCCCCCAGCTGGGCATCGGGGCTGGCCAGGGAAAAATAGGTGCCGGCATGCAGTACTGGTGTGTACTGGCAGAAAAAAAACCCTGAGCAAGATATACTGCACATTGCAAACTTGAGGCCAATGATAAGTGCTTTGTTACTTGTTCATCCTGAAGTTGAACACTGGTTTCAAACAAGCATGGCAAATGCTTGCTATTTTTTTGCAAGAAATTTAACTGAATGGTTAGATGAAGCAGGCTGGGCAACAGTGAAAGGCTCAGCAGTTGAAAAAGTGAAGAACTCTCTTACTACATTAAAGAAGTTTGTACACATGGCTGATGAATGCACTGATGTGAAGGGGTGTCAAATATTAACTCATTGTATATGTTATCTTGATGTCAGTGGTAGGCCAGTAGATGCATTTGTAAATGTTCAGATTGTAGATGACATATTGGCTGTATCTGTGACAACCCACATCTTAGAAGAGTTAAATGCTTGTAAACCGAACCCCAGATAGATGACTGCTTGTGTGTTCGATGGAGCTGCAAACTTCATGGGAAGACACAGTGGAGTACAAACTTTGCCCAGAGAAAAGAGTAACCCCAATCTCTCCTATACACACTGCAGAGGCCAGCTACTCCAACCAGCACCAGTAGGGTCTGCAAACTCTTCAAAAGACATTAAAAAAGCCATACATTTAATGTCTTCATTATACTCTTTCTTCAGCAAGAGTCCAAAAAGCCTGAATGTCTCAGAAAAAATAGAAGATACACTGGGACTGAAGTTCAGAACAGTCCAACCTGGGAAAACCTGTTGGCTTTCTCACGAGCAATCCTTGGCTGTTGCCTAAAAATTCCTGCAAGGGTTATTACTGGCTTTGGAAAGTGTCTACCAAAACGGGATGGATCGAAGTAGTGAGGCTGGTAGACTGCTTTTGCTGCTACATTCAGAGAAGACTGTCGCCATTCCCTCTCTTCTAAGTCTGCTGCTGAAACCACTCACGCCATTAAACAATGTCATCCAGGCATAAAGACAAGCAACACCTGGATCAATCAGAGAGAATGCGAACACAGAGTGGAGTACCATACTATGAATGAATGAAGATTTCACCTCAACTTCTTTTTTATCATCATGAGTGGCTCAGCCTGATCTTTGTGGTATGTTTCCTGGGATGAAAGAAATAGGAATTTGTCTCTTGCTACTCCCAGTCTCAAAAACTACAGCTGAGCTTTCTTTTTCACCATTGAAAAGAATTTTGTGTTTTGAAAGAAGTCACCATCTGTCTGATCATGTGACCGAACTAACGAGCATATCACTTGAAGGAATGGGAGTACTGGATACACAGGAAGTCATCCAAGATGAACACACGGCATTCGAGAAGTTCATTAACAGAGCTGTGCAAAATTACAAGAAGAAACCAAGACAGATGTGGATGTGGTGCTTCACAGAAGGCTTGAGTCGTCAACTTTAATTTGTGAGATGATTTTAAAACAGGAGTTAAATCTAATAAAATGATCACGAAACACTTTTCAATTTTTACTATGGCGCCATACAGTCCACCTTCGCCCTCATGGTCTCACCCCTCATTGGCCCTCCTCCCCTGTAAATTTCAGCATTTGTCCTAATTTCAATGCCTGGAGAAAACACTGAAGGAGGCTCGTGCCCCCAGCCCAGCAGAGGACTTGGCCTGTACCAGCACTGCGATGGGGTGCACTTGCCTTAACATGATCCCAAGAGTTGAACTCCAACCCCATGCTCAATTCCAGGGGTTAGTGAGGAATGAGTGGGGTTAAACTGTCTCTGTTGAAGCCTTAAGCTCTGGAGTCCTTTGAGCTCTGGAGTCTGACTGCAGCCATGCTTCAGGGTCCGCTGGTCTGCCTGGATTTACTTTTGGGAATTCTGCATCCCCCTGTTCCTGTAACAGTGGGGAGCAACTGATCTGCTGGGGGGACTGAGCGACTTTGCTATTTCCTGTTGGTTGGGTTGAATGCTGGCTTCTCTTCTCCACTCAGAAGTGTTCTATGGGGGCGGGTTTTGCCTGGCACCAAGTCATGCACCCTGATTATACATCTACATGGCTACATTATACATCTACATGCCCTGGACAGCAGCTTGCACAGCCCATTCTCTCTCAAGTGCCTGCAATAAGCTAATACTGCAGTGCCCTGACATGTGCTCTGCTTTGCTGTCCCAGGGTTGCAATAGAGAGATGTTGCCCTTGTGTCCACACTTGGGCTATGTCTACACTAGAAAAGTTAAGTTGACTTTGTTAAGTTGACTTTAATAAGGTCGACTTTAAGTCAACCTTATTAAAGTCGACTTAACAAAGTGGACTAAGTTGACTTAGCTTTAAGTCGACCTAGTCCACTTTGTTAAGTTGACCTAACCACCCTTAAGTCAACTTAATAAAATCGACTTAAGGGTTACTCCATATCCACACCGTCCTGAAGTTGACTTAAGGAGTTGACTTAAGGGTTAAGTCGACTTAATGAGTGGTAGTAACAAAGTTGACAAACTTTCATTAAGTCAACTTAAGGAATTTCTTAAGTTGACTTAATGAAAGCCTAGTGTGGACATGGCTTAATTTAAGTCAATTTAAGCCTTCTTAAGTCGACTTAAATTGCCAGTGTAGATGTAGCCTTTGTATTGTGAGTAGCCAGGAGATTCTGAGGCAGAACAGGGACGCTCGGGCCACATAGCCCACTTGCTGTACTGTGAAGGGGCATATTGAGAAATTTCTGCCAACTTTTACCTCGCCTCGTCCAGCCCATTACATGGCACACTCTTCCAGTGTTATGGGAGAAGAGTCTCCTTCAGTGGCATCACATGAAGGCAGATAACTAAAAAGTGACAAATTTTGTAGGTGCTTGTGTACAAATGCTAGAAGTCTAAATAGTAAGAGAGTGAACTTGAGAGCCTGGTTTTAAATGAGGATATTGATATAACAGGCATCCCAGAAACCTGGTGGAACAATGATAATCAATGGGACATGGTAATACCAAGGTACAAAATATATAGGGATGACAGAGCAGGTTGTGCTAGTGCGGAAGTGGCACCACACATATAAGAAAGCATAGGATCAAGTATAGTAGAATTCCTAAATTAATCTAACTGTACCATAGAAGATCTATAGAATGAAATTTCATGCTTGACTAATAAGAATATAGCAGTAGGGATATAACACCAACCATCTGAGCAGGATGGTGATGCTGAGTAAGAAATGCTCTGGGAGTTTACAGGGGCTATAAAAACAGAAAACTCATTAATAAGGGGGAATATCTGGTTGGGTACATGTGATGTCATCTTAGGACGGGATGTCTTTAAAAACTGGAAGATCATAGCTGTGGCTGTCTTCTCTCATGCTCCTGGGACAGGGGAACCTCTGGGGCTCCTCTGTCTGGGGAGTGCCTGGGAAGAGAGCCGCTGATGCTCCCCGGACAGTGAACCCCTGGAGGTTCCCCTGTCCAGAGAGCGCCGGCCATTCTCTTCCCCAGGGCTCCCCTGTCCATGGAGCCCTGACTCCCTTGTCCAGGGGAGCCCTGGGGACTCCCTTCGGCTGCGGCTCCCTTCCACCAGCCCTAGGTCGACTTAAGGAATTAAGTTGACCTAGGGTGTGCACACCGGTTTTAGGTTGACTTAATAAGGTCGACTTAGACCTTAAGTTGACCTAACGACTGGTAGTCAAATTCCAAAGGGGTAGCCGTGTTAGTCTATTGTAGAAAGACAACAGAGTCTTGTGGCACTTTTAAAGACTAACAGATTTATTAATCGCATGAGCTTTCGTGGGAGAAAATCCCACTTCGTCAGACGCTTTGAAGATAGGAAAGTTACAGAGTGGGAGGAAATTAAATGCAGGGGAGTGCATGACATAGCATGGAGGAAATTAAATGCAGGGGAGTGCATGACATAGCATGGAGGAAATTAAATGCAGGGGAGTGCATGACATAGCATGGAGGAAATTAAATGCAGGGGAGTTCCTCCCACTCTGTAACTTTCCTATCTTCAAAGCGTCTGACGAAGTGGGATTTTCTCCCACGAAAGCTCATGCGATTAATAAATCTGTTAGTCTTTAAAAGTGCCACAAGACTCTGTTGTCTAACGACTGGTAGTTATTAAGTCGACTTAGTGAAAGCCCGGTTGGAAATGGAGTAATTTAGGTCGGCTTAAGCATCCTTAAGTCAACCTAAATTGCTAGTGTAGACATACCCATAGTGAGGAAAGCAGAAAGGAGCAGAAACTCTAGTACGTCAAACATAAAAGTACAATCAGGTAGGGCAAAAAAGAATTTGAAGAGCAACCAGCAAAAGACACAAAAACTAACAGCAAAAAAATGTAAAAGTACTTCAGAAGCAGGAAGCTGCCAAACAGTCAGTGGGGCCACTGGATGATCAAGGTGTTAAAGAAGCACTCAAGGAAGACAAGGCCATTGCAGAGAAGCTAAATGAATTCTTTGCATTGGTTTTCACTGCAGAGGACATGAGGGAGATTCCTATAGCTGACTCATTCTGTTAAGGTGACAAATCCCAGATGGAGGTGTCATTAGAGGAGGTTTTGGAACAAACTAATAGTCAGCAATAAGTTGCCAGAACTAGATGGAATTCACCCAAGCGTTCAATGGAGCTCAAATGTGACACTGCAAGTTTACTAACTGTGGTATGTAATCTATTGGTTAAATCAGCCTCTGTACCAGATGACTGGGAGATAGCTAATGTGAAATCAATTTTTAAACAAGGCTCCGGAGGTGATCCTAGTAATTTTTGGTCAATAAGTGTTGACTTTACTACTTGGCAAATTGGAACTATAGTAACAAACAGAATTATCAGACACATAGATGAATACGATTTGTCACGGAAGAGTCAATAGGACTGTCGTAAAGAGAAATCATGCCTAATCAGTCTATTAGAATTCACTGAGGGGTCAACAAACATTTACAAGAGCAATCCAGCAGATATGACGTATTTGGACTTCCAAAAAGACTTTGACAGGGTCCCTCCTCTCATAAGCAAAATAAGCAGTCATGGGATAAGAAGGAAGGTCCTCTCCTGGATCAGTAACTGATTAAAAGACAGGAAATAAAGGGCATGATAAATGGTCAGTTTTCAGAACAGTGGTAAATACTGGTGTCCCAAAATCTGTGGTGGGATGTGTTCAACGTATTCATAAATGATCTGGAAAAAGGCCTTAACAGTGAGGCGGCAAAATTTGTAGCCAATACAACATTACTCATAACAGTTAAGTCTCAAGCAAACTGTGAAGGGTTTCAAAGGGATCTCACAAAACTGGGTGACTGGGCAACAAAAGAAGAGATGAAATTCCATGTTGATAAATACAAGTATTGCACACTGGAAAACATAATCCCAATTCTATCTATAAAAGGATGCTGTTACCACTGAAAACAGAAATCTTGGCATCATTGTGGATAGCTCTCTGGAAACATCTGCTCAATGTGAAGCAATAGGCAAAAAAGCTAACCAAATGTCAGGAGCTGCTAGGAAAGGGGTGGATGATAAGAAAGATATCAGCCACACATGAGTCTTTCATTTGGAGAAGTTACGGAGCCCCAGAAGTTCCCTAGAAGTGTGTGGGGGTGCCATCAATGCCTGGATTATGGCCCAAGCCCCATAAGCTCTTTTCCCCCAAGTCTCACCCTCACTCTGCCTCTTCCCACCCAATGCCTGCCCTCACTACACTGCCTGGCCCTGCCTTACGCTCTGCCATGGGGATCCTCACTGCCTTGACCCTCCCCTCCTCTGGGCTCTTCGCTGCCCGCTCAACTTGACTCATTGCTGCCACCATGCTTCCCAGAGTGCAGTCCTGTCCTTTCCCCCATGGGAGGCCCCATGATGGGAAGTGGAGAGATGGGTGCTGCAGCCCATGGAGGTCAGGCGGTTCAGGGGTGCGACCCCTCAGGGGTAGGAGCTCCACAGCCACCATTGCTTCCTCTTCCCCAATGTTGTGGAGTGCAGAGGTGGTGTGGCTCGTTTGGTTCCCGGCATCCAACCAAGTCAGGGAACTGCTGTCTCCTGGGCCAGAACTAAATCCCTCCCACTTCTAGGGAGCTTCCAGGGTTCCTGGATGGCGCAAAGGTGGCAGGATGGTGGGCCTCCAAAGGGACGTGACCCATGCTGCATCCAGCATTTACCCCCTGCAGGTATAGCCATTTTATTGTGGGGAGACTAAGACTCCCCAAGCCTTTTGTATGGACCACACATGAAGGCAGAAAATAGCACAATGTCACTCTATAACTCCATGGTGTACCCACACCTTGAGTTCTGGGCGCAGAACTGATCACTCCATCTCAGAAAAGATTGATTAGAATTGGAAAAGGTACAGGGAATGGACACAAAAACGATTAGGGGTATGGAACAGTTTCATATGGGTCTGTTTAGCTTGTATGAGGCAACTAAGGAGGGACATGATAGGTGTCTATAAAATCATGACTGGTGTGGAGAACATGAACAGGGAAGTTTTATTCACCCCTTCACATAACAGAAGAACCAGGGTCACTCAATGAAATTAATAGTCTGCAGGTTTAAAATAAACAAAAAGAAATATTACTTCACACGATGCACAGTCAACCTGTGAAACCCACTGCCAGGGGATATTGCGAGGGCCTAAAGTATAATTTAGTTCCAGAAAGAATTAAAGTTCATGGGTCAGAAAGGATGGCCAACACCTAGACTGCTCTGACCTTCGGCTTTCCCATGCCGGGCTGCGTGGGCGGCTGGCAGTAATTCCCCGCAGGCTCCCACAGCAGCCCTCCTCCTGGCTGCTACTCTCTCTTCACAAGCCAGAGATCTGGGGATGCCCACTGGGCACACTGCTGAGCATCTGAAAAAACAGACCAGTTGCTATCGGTTGTACTTAGACTTGAACCAGGAATGGCAAATGGACCCAGGACACTTCCCTACAGGGTCTGTTTGTTTCAAAGTAAAGGAGACAAACACCTACCTTCACAATTGATGCCGGAGCTGTCCAGGGAGAATCCTTTCTGGCATTCACAGTTGTAGCTGCCTGGTGTGTTCAGGCACTGTCCTTTGGCTCCACACAGCGTGGGCTGGGCTGTACACTCGTTATTGTCTGTAAAACACCAATTGCATTGCACGGCAGACTGAACCGGGACTTAGAACCACAGAAGATTAGGGTTGGATGCTGTACCTTAAAACCTTTAAGGATGGAGATTTCACCACCTCCCTAGGTAACCCAATCCAGTGCTTCACTACACTCCTAGGGAAGAAAGGTCCAATGTGGACCTCCCCCACTGCAACTTGAGACCATTGCTCCTAGTTTTACCATCTGCCACCAGTGAGAACAGCCTAGCTCCATCCTCGCTGGAACCCCCAGGTAGTTTTCAGGTAGTTGAAGGTTGCTATCAGATACCCTCTCACTCTTCTCTTCTGCAGACTAAATAAGCCCAGTTCCCTTGGCCTCTCCTCATTAGTTATGTGCTCCAGCCACCAATCATTTTTGCTGGACTCTGCTGGACTCTCTCCAATTTGTCTCCATTCTTTCTGTAGTTGGGGTCCTAAAACTGGACACAGTACTCCAAATGAGGCCTCCCCAGTGCCAAATAGAGGCATATGATCATTTTCCTCGATCAGCTGGCAATGCTCTTACTAATGCAGCCCAATATGCCATTAGCCTTCTTGGCAGTAAGGACATGCTCTTCTCATCCAGTGTAACGCCCAGGTCCTTTTCTACAGAACTGCTGCCTAGACAGTCGGTTCCCTTTTGGTAGCAATGGATGGGGTTCTTCCAGTGGCGTAGCACGGGTGTCCGGCACCCAGGGGTCAAACCCACATTTGGGCTCCCCTGGGCACTCCACGCCACCACACGCCTTGCAGCCCCCCCGACGCACACAGGACAGGAGGGGGCCTCAGCCCTACCCCTCAGATGCCCCAGGGAGGGGGAGACCTGTAGACACCAGGCCCCTGGGCAGGGCCATCCCTAGGGGGGAGCGGGGCCATGCTGGTGGGGACCGTCCTTGAGTGACCCTGGTCCCCCCCGGGAGCCAGCCCCAGAAGCTGCAGAACTGCCCTGCGGCCCCGGGGAGTCAAGGCTGAGGCATGGCCCCGGCCCCAGGTGGCGGGGAGTTGAGGCCGCTGCCGTGGCCCCGGGTGGTGGGGAGTCATCCCCAGCTGAAGCTGCTGCCGCCCCAGCCACAGCCAGTACCCCAGGTGGCCGCGGCCAGCCCAGAGGCTGGGACCCAAGCACTGGCCCTGCCCCTGGACCTGCCTGCTCTGCCCTGGGGGTGGGGAGCAGGGCAGGCCTAGGGACCAGCCAGGGGATCTGCTCCTGGCTCGCCCTGCTGCCGAAGGGAGCTGGGGGAAGCGCGGCCATGGGGGGGCCGTGGCATGGTCCCCACACTGCCCCGCTGGGAGCGGGACAGTGCGGGGCCCATGTTACTGCGGGGCCTGGGGCAATTGCCCCGTTCGCCCTGCTAAGGACCACCCTGCCCCTGGGTCCCTCTGAGGGATTGCATGGGGGTGCCGGGCCAGCCCCATACCAGAGCCAGATTAGAGGGGCTCCGGCCCAGGCTGCCCACTTTCTGGGTACAACCAGTGCCCCCACCTCCTCTTGTGCGGGCCAGAATGGCAGCGAGATGGCTGCCGGCCCCGGCACTGGAGGGGGCACGGTAACCTCTGCGGGGGGGCAGGCAGAGGCCATCCTCCCTCCGCTGCTCTCTGCGCAAGGTTCTGGGCCGCTCCACTCCCAGCCAGCTGGTCTGCCCTAGGGGGTGGGATGGGCTGCTGCTCTGCAGGGCTTGGGGGTGGGATACCCTGCCCTCTGGGGTGGACTAGCCAACTAGAGGTGAGGCAGGTGGGCTGAAATGCTGCTCGGAGAGCAGCGGAGGGAGGGCGGCCTCTGGTCCCGCCCCCGCAGTGTTGAACTGGCCCCTCTAGCACTGGGGTGTGTGGCCACATCGCCACCATTCTGGCCTGCACAGGGGGAGGACGGCGGTGTCACAAGTGGGCAGCCCAGGCCCCTCTAATCTGGCTCTGATGCAGGGCTGGCTGGCCCAGCACCCCCATGCAGCCCAGCACCTGAGGCTTGGCCCTCCACAGTCCCACCCTGTCATTGCACCACTGGGTTTTTCTGTCCTAAGTGCAGGACTCTGCACTTGTCCTTGCTAAATCTCATCAGATTTGGTTTTTTGGCCCAATTCTCCAATTTGTCTAGGTCACTCTGTATCCTATCCCTTGCCAGTTAAAGTTCCTTTCCAAGGGAGGTCTCAGCCCATTAGCTGCTCCAATACCACAGTGAGGAACAGAGACAAACAGACTAGAGCCAAAGAGTGCCAGGGAAGGACAAAGTTGGCAGCAGCTCTCTAAAGAGCTGCAGAAATACCCGACCCATAGACTTTAAGGTCAGATGGACCATTGTGATCATCTAGTCTGACCTCCTGCACAACGCAGGCCACAGACTCTCATCACCCACCCCTGTAATTGTCTCAGTCTCTGGCTGAGTTACTGAAGGCCTCACATTGGCTATGTCTACACTTGCACTTTTAAGTCGACTTTAACTAAGTCGACTTAGTTAAGTCGACTTAGTGTGTCTACACTTAAAATTAAAGTCAACTTAAAGGGGAACTTACAAAGTTGACCTACAGCGTCTACACTGGATGCTCTAAGTTGACTTTGTGGGGCTAGGAGGACCTTGGGCAGGACCACGGTGGCGGGGGGGCACCCCTTGTGTGCAATGGGGCAAAGGGGGACAGGGACCCTGGCAGGGCCGAGCCCTGTGTGTGATGCTGTCTGGATTTAGGGAAGCATTTATGATATTATTTTCAATGGATATCTCATAAATGCTATAATCCATAGGAACTATGTCATGTTTGGTATCAATAAAAAGGTAGTAATTTGCTGGGAATGATTATATAGTTTATGTCTAGGAATTCTATTTGGATTAGAAGTTAGGAATTGGGTATTCTATCTGTACTTTAACTTATGTTATTTTATTGAAATACCTGAGAGAGGTGGGTGGGTGTGTTAAACCAATGTACCTGGGACTAAACTGATGAGCCATTAAGGACATAAGGAATATACCCATTGTGTCCTTAATGGCTCATCAGTTTAGTCCCTGGGACCATTATCCCTGGTACATTCCTAAACATTAAGGACATGACAGTTCCTATGGATTATAGAGCATTTATGAGATATCCATTGAAAATAATATCATAAATGCTTCCCTAAATCCAGACAGCATCATACACAGGGCTCTGCCCTGCCCTTTGGGGGGCATGCCAGGCTCTCCCTGTGCCCTCGCCCCCCGGCAGGGAGGGCAGTGGTGTAGTCCTGGGATAGCCCTAAGTCAACTTAGGGCTACCCATGTCTACACTGGCTTAATTCAACTTTAGAAAGTCGAATTAAACCTTAGGTTGAGTAAAAAGCAGGTTTAATAAAGTCAACTTAATTTTCATTAAGTCGACTTTATTTTCCTTAAGTCGACTTAAGCAAGCTGCTTAAGTCGACTAGAGCAAAGTGTAGTGTAGATGCAGGGCAAATTAAGTCGACTTAAGCCAAGCTTAAGTCAACTTAATTTGCCAGTGTAGATGCAGCCATTGTGATTTAAAGACTTCAAGTTACACCTGCCATTTACACTAGTTAAAACCTGCATGTGTCCCATGCCCCAGGCTGCAGAGGAAAGTGAAAAATGGAAAATTCCTTCCTGATCCCAGATATGATGATCAGTTAGACTCTGAGCATGTGGGCCAGACCCGCCAGTCAAACACCAGGGAAAAATTCTTTGAAGTAACACAGAGCCCCCCCATCATAGGTCGCTGAAGGTATTTGCTACTAGTAGTTGCAGACCAGCTACATGTCATTGTAGGCAGTCTCATACCATCCCCTCCATAAACTTATCAAGCTCAGTCTTGAAGCCAGCTAGGTTTTTTGCCCCCACTGTTCCCCTTGGAAGGCTGTTACAGAACTTCACTCTTTTGCGAGTTAGAAACCTTCATCTAATTTCAAGTCTAAACTTAATGATGGCCAGTTTGTATCCATTTGTTCTTGTGTCCTCATTAGCATTGAACTTAAATAATTTCTCTCCCTCTCTGGTATTTATCCCTCTGATGTATTTATAGAGAGCAATCATATCTCCCCAAACCTTCTTTTGGTTAGGCTAAACAAGCCAAGCTCCTTAAGTCTCCTCTCATAAGGCAGGTTTTCCATTCCTCTGCTCACCCTAGTAGCCCTTCTCTGCATATTATCCAGTTTCAACTCATCTTTCTTAAACATGGGGGACCAGGACTGCAGACACTATTACAGATGAGGTCTCACAAGTGCCTTGTATAATGATACTAACATTGTCCTGTCTCTACTGGAAATATCTCGCCTGATACATCCTATGAATGCATTAGCCTTTTTCATGGCCGCAACATACTGGGGACTGACAGTCATCCTATGATTAACCAATACACCCAGGACACTAGTCTCCTCTGTCACATCCAGCTGCACATCCTCAGTTTACAGCAACAGTTTTTGTTGTTAGTCCCCGAGTGCATGACCCTGTACTTTGCACTCTTAAATTTCATCACATTTCTATTGACATTTCAGGATCACCCAGATCTTCTTATATGATATTCTGGTCCTCCTTCCTATTGGCAGTACCTCCCTGCTTTGTGTTATCCATACTTTTATTAGAGCACTCCCACTTTATATACCAAGGTCAGTAACAAAAACGTTAAATAAGATTTGTCCCAAGACCAATCCCTGAAGAACTCCACTAGCAATCTCCCCCCAGTCTGAAAGTTTCTTTTTCAGTGGGATCCCTTGGAGTTTCTCCTTCAACCAGTTCCTTATCCACCTATCAATTCTCACACCAATACCCATTTTCTCCACTTTCACTAAAACTTCCCATGTGGACCGGTATCAAATGCCTTACTGACATCCGGATTGATTAGATCTACTGCATTTCCTTGGTCTAAAAAAATCAGTTCTCATCTCAAGAAAGGAGATCAGGCTGGTCTGGCCCAATTTACCTTTTATAAAACCACGATGTATTTTATCCCAATTTCCATTTACTTCCATGTCCTCAGCCTTTCACTTTTATGATTTGTTCCAAGACCTGGCATACAACTGAAGTCAAATTAAGAGGCCTATAGTTTCCTGGATCATCGTTTATTCCCTTTTCTTAAAATAGGAACTATATCAGCAATTCCCCAGTCACAGGCTATGACCCCCGAGTTTACAGATTCATTAAAAATCTTTCCTATAGGTCTTGCAATTTTATGTTCCAGTTCCTTTTTAATATTCTTGGATGGAGGTTACCCGGGCTCCACAATTTTAGTCCCATTAAGCTGTTTGCATTTGGCTTCCACCTTGGATATGGTAATTTCTGTTTCCATTTCCTCATTCCCATTAGCCACCCTGACAGTGTCCCTGACCTTCTCATTACACTTATTAGAAACTGAGGCAAAGTATTTATTTAGGTGTTGGGCCATGCCTAGATTATCTTTAATTTCCACCCCATCCTCATGCTTTGCAGTTCTTCTTTCTTTGTTTCTTTTTCTTTATATGGCTAATGAACCCTTTACTATCGATCTTAATCTCTTTTGCAAGGTCCACCTCTGCTAAGCTTTTGGCAGTCCTTCATTTTCTGATCACCAAAACGTCTTTCTCTTAATTACCTGCTTGCTCATCCAGCTTGATCTGCACCTCTTCCCCATGAATTTTTCCCCCTTGCTTGAGTGCAGGCTTCAAAGAGTTTCTTCAACTTTGGCTTAAAGTAATTCAAGTTCTTGGGTTCTTCAGTCCAGTCCACTTCTCTAACTAATTCTCTTCATTTTCTAAAGTTAGCCCATTTAAAATCAAGCCCCCTAGTTGCAGATCTATTTCTGTCTCTCTGAATTAGCTCAGGATCACACCAACCAAGGCTGTCCCCTGAAAACAGATCTTCTATGAGGTGCTCACTAATACCAAATCAGAAATGGCATTCCCTCTTGTTGGTTGGACCCTTGGGCAGCTGAACTTGTGGACAGCTGAACCTGTGGTTACTCTGGTGGGGAGTTTGCTAGAGCTGCCTTGACTCACCGATGCAGGAGGAATGGTGCTGAGTGAATCCAGGGGGGCATTTGCAGTTGAATCCTCCAATAATGTTCACACACAGGAACTGGCAGTTGTGCTGCTTGGTGGAACATTCATCCAAGTCTAAGGCATCAAACACAAGAGTGTGTGTCGATATTTATCCCTCTCCATGCCTGCTGTGTGTAGTAACCCGGTTACTCTGAACCACACACCACACACGATCCTCTGAGCCACTCTGTGCCAAGCAGCCATGACCGTGCAGAGCCGCACTGCCCCAGAGCAGGGCAGGGAGGCAGGAACTTGATTGTCACTGGCCCTTGTGTAGGGAACCCACGCGGGGCAATCTGTGCCTCTCGCCCAGCTCTGCCCTGGTACTTGTGCTCTGGCCCCACGGGAAGATGCATGTATCAAACTATGTAGAAGACAATGAAATTGTTCAGTGCCTTGTAGAAATACTCCTACTAGTTGCAGACCCTGGTCTCACCTTCCCAGAGTTACTGCAGGGTAGTCACGCCCTGGTAAGATGCCCCAGTACCCAAGAGCTGGCCACAGCCACTACCTGCCCAGCACACCCAACGCTGAGTTAGCAGCAATAGCTACTGTGCTGAAAGAGAGATGAGTGTGGCCTAGAGCCCCAGGGACCAGGCGAATGCACCTTCCTGTGAGGCACAGGCCCCAGTGGAGCTGAGAGGGAAGGAGGAGGGGTCTAGCTGTCAGCCCCAGTGACCAGAGAGCAGCCAGACACCATACAGGGTTGAAGCTGTGGGGGATGCAGTGCAGGGGCTGGGCAGTGACGCTGGGGTTTCAGGGGCTTCTTTATTCAGCAGAAGACTCCCAAGGAGCCAGGGGAGGGGGAAATCCTGACCCACTGAAGTCATTGGCAACATTCCCCTTGACCTCCCTGGGGCTGGGAGTTCAGCCACACACACTCCATCGCGTGTCCTTGTCTGGCTGCATGTGTGTTAGGCACAGCCTTGGCCCGATGATACCAGGGATACACCCAGGCGATGGGGACGCAGCCTGTGCAGCAGCGCGGGGACTCTGCTGCCTCCTGTCTCTGGGCAGGTACCTTTGCAGGTCTTGCCGTCCTCCTGGAGGATGTACCCTCTGGGGCAGGAGCACTGGTAGCTGCCCTCCGTGTTTTTGCAGATGAAGTTACACGGCTTCGGAGACTGGTTACACTCGTCCAGATCTAGGCTCAAGAGAAGCAGGGTGAGTCTGTGGGAGTGTGGCTGGGGAAACACGCCCATCAGTGGAGCCTCCTGCTACCTGGGACCTCACAACTCGGCCTGGGAGAGCAGCCTTTTCCTTTCCTTTCCTTTCCTTTCCTCCCCTCCCCTTCCTTCCGTTCTCTGCCCCAGGGAGCAGGCAGTGCTGCTGGTGCGACAGAGAAGCAACAGAGGAACGATAATCTCATGCCTCAGATGGTCTGTGCTCGAAGGACCTAGGGGATTCGCATATGATCCATAGGACAGATGCAGCCCACTGACATCTGGACCAGCTGGGCTTGCCATGACCGGAGGGCTGAATGTGCTCACGCCCACATGGAGCACGGACCCAGCTCCTGCTCCATTTAGAGAGCGGGTGACAGAGACTTGTCACTAGGCCTTTGCTGGATGTGATGGGAAGGGACCGAGGCACACGCAGTGCTGTGTATTGTAAGGGGCCCACCTGTGTGCCAGGGCTGTACGTGTGCCCCTGTGTGCGTAAGAGTGTTGGCACTGCAGCTGTGCCTGTGACACGCAGCTCCCTCAGTGAGTGTCCCAGGTGCCCTCCACCCCCTGGCCAAGCGAGATGTGCCAGGCCAGGCTAGGCGGGGGGCTCACTCCAGACATGACGGGGGTGATGGCCATGCGTCTGGAGGTAGACAGGACTGGTCTCTGCCCCTGGGGATTGTGGGGTTTGCGCACTGTTGTCCCAAGAATATTGCAGACCTCGTGACTGGACTGCAAAGGCACCTTCCCCATCTGTGCCTGGGGGGATCTCTAATCCAGCCTGGGGGCCTGGAGACTCACTGCATTTGGGGCCGCTCTTCGAGAGCATCTGGACACTGCAGCTGCTGCAGAAAGCAGATGCTCACTGGCAGACAGGTGCAGGGACAGAGAATTTGTTACACACCAGTTCTGCCCTGCAAGTAGCTTCCAATTTACTTCTTGCTGCAATTCGGGGCCCTGGTTTTGCTCTAGGAAGGTCTTTGGGTCCTGCCTTCCCAGGATGTCAGCTCAGTGGACAGCACTGGTCAGCTGGGTACCTGAGCCAGCAGCCCTACACCTGAGGGGCTGCTGGTGATGGGGCTCTCAGCGCAGGGCTTCAGGATCTTCAGGTCACTCCCTGCTGCCTGCTTGGCTATGTCTACACTTGTTAATTTAAGTCAACTTAGCATGTCCACATTCAAAAATTAAGTCAACTTAGAGGGGACCCTGCCAAATCGACTTAGAGTGTCCACACTGGACGCCTAGGTTGACTTGTAGGGGCTAGGTGGACATGCGACTGGTCCATGGTGGCAGGGGGGCACCCCTTGCCAAGTGCCAGGGGGCTCAGCCTTTGCCCCACTGTACCTTGATACAATGGGGCAAAGGGGGACAGGGACCCTGGCAGGGCATAGGGGCAGGGTGGGCAGGGCTCTGCCCTACCCTGTGGGGGGGCATGCCAGGCTCTGGCTGTGCCAGCCACCCTGGCAGGGAGGGCAGTGGGGAAGCCCTAAAGCCCCCTAAGTTGACTTTCTAAAGTTGACTGAGCCAGAAAAGTCGACTTAAAAGGAGGTTTAAGAAAGTCGACTTTAATTTTCCTTAAGTCGACTTAAGGAAAATGTAGTGTGGACGCAGATTAAATTAAGTCGACTTAAGCAAGCTTAAGTCAACTTAATTTCTAAGTGTAGACGCAGCCCATGAGGCTTAGGGCAAAGGACAAGACTGGGCCAGGGGTGTACCATGGGGATGGCAACCTTTGCATTTGGGCAATGTTTGTGCTTCTCATAAAAGAGGCAAAACCAGTGCACGTGTGAGCATGGCCTAGAAACTACAGGGTTAACCAGCGTGTGACCAAGATAGTGCCATGGTTGGAGAGCTAAGGAGTTAACTGGGAGCCTGGCCGGGAGACTATGGGGTTAACCAGTGTGTGACTGAGACAGGAGCCTGGCCGGGAGACTATGGGGTTAACCAGGGGGTGCCCAAGACAGGAGCCTGGCCGGGAGACTATGGGGTTAAGCCAGGCAGGTCCTTTGTGCTAGGGGGGTGGGCAGTGCCCCATGCTGCGGAGGGTCAGGGATAGGCCCTGTAATACATGGTGGGGGGCAGGAGCTGCAGGGGCACAGCCCAGGGGATGCTCTCTGTGCCCTGTGAAGGCTGGGCTGGGCTCCCCTCTGGGACTCACCCTCGCAGGCCGTGCCTGTGATGTCGGGCGTATAGCCCAGCTTGCAGTGACAGCGGAAGGAGCCGATGCTGTTGATGCACTGTCCGTTTCTGCAGAGATTGGGCAGCACCTTGCACTCATCGATGTCTGCAGGGAGGGAGGGACGCATCAGTGCAATGCTCCAGGGCAACTCAGCCTCTCCTGGCCCTGGTGGAGCCTGCTCCAGTCGGTGCGCCCAGCCTGCACCCTCCTGAAGGGCGAATGGGACCCTGGTGCCCAAGGAGCAGCCGCCACACTGGGCTGGCACTGGCAGAGCACAGACCAGGAAGAGGTGCTGTTGTGTGCCCGTGCCAGAGACGCCACGTGGGGCGCAGTGCCACCTGTGTTACCCTGTGATTGTGCCAACCCGCCTGTCCCAGCCTCCTCGGGACTGGGCAGCCTGGCGCGTACCTCGCCCGTCGGTGGTGTACCCAGGCCCATGCGGACATGTCTTCTTGTAGTGGGTGGTTCCTGGCAGAGGGCAGAGCTCACACTGGGCGCCCCAGCCGCGGCCACCATTGCAGCAGCACTCCGACTTGGTGACCAGATTGCGGTTGGTGGAGGACAGCTGGCACATGGTGTGCAGCACTTCTGTGAAGCAGAATCCCTGGCGGGTGTCTGGGCAAAGGAAGAGAGCAGAGCAGTGATGGCAACGATGCCAGTGCTGGGCATCCACAAGGGAGCTGCAGACAGCGGGAACAGAGGAGCGAGGGGACGCCTGGGCTCACAGGAGGTGGAAGTGCCACCGGGCACATCTGTATTCAGGGGGTGACCAGCCCTGATGCTGATGAACACGTCTGCTCTATGGCTTGGGGGATGCCAAAGGGCAGAGCTGGCATCAGACAGGCCGGCCTAGCACTGCAGAGCCAGTTCAGTGACAGCCTTCCATGCGCGCTCTAGGGATTGTTTCTTGCAGGACATATCTAGTGCTTTGTCCATGCGAGCTTGGAAATCCCAGACTCTCCAGGTCTGCTTCTATGGACCCTTGTCTTGTGCAACCTCCCTGAGCCCAGCCTGCAGTGATGTCCACACTGCAGCTGGGCAGTGGGATTGCACCAGCTTGCCTTGAGCTAGCTCCTTAAAAATAACAGTGAGGATGTTGTGGGGTGGGCAGCAGCTTGAGCTAGCTGCCCGAGACCAAGCCAACCTGGCCTGACCCCCTGGGCCTGAGGTCGGGCTGCGATCCCAAGCCACCGTAATAGAATGGTAAACTGTATGAAAGTGTTCAGCAGTGTGTAAAACAGACAGGTGACCTCAGCCATACCTGGGAGAGCATTAAAAGATCTTGCAGTGAACACATCTGGTGTGTATCTCTCGGAGCAGGAAGTCAGCTAGAAAAACATGACCTGCTGGCCGCAGCCCTACAACCGAGCACACTAAAGAAGTACATGACATGAAGTCAGAAGTAAACGAGTGCCTGAGGAGAACCAACAAAAGGAATAAAGCAGCACAGGCTGCAGCAACACGCCGCTCTGAAAGCCCAAGAGACCTTCAGCATTGACAAGTCTCCACAATGGACAGATTAGAGGCAATATTTCGAATGGCTACAAAGCGGCACAAAGACATTGGACATATTCAGGTATCTCCTTTAATTTATGCTATGGGGAAGCAGGCCAGAGCCAGACTTTAAATCCTGTGCATTATTGAAGACAATCACAAAGAGGACTAGAAAAGGGTTTTGACTATGTTTGATGCATACTTTGTACCTTTGCGAAGTGTGGTTTATGAAAGAGCATTCAAGAAGCAGGGGGAAATGTTGAATGGTTTTATAAGAGCTCTGCATGCATTGGCTGAAAACTGTGATGTTTGGAATGCAAAACATGAAAATATCAGAGGCAGGATGGTTATTGGGTTAACAGAGTAAAACCTTTCACAGCACTTACAACTGAAAAGAGAGTTAGCTCTAGCCACAGCTCTCCAGATAATAAAGCAGTCTGAACTAGTCAAACAGAACAAAAGGCAGGAGCAATTTGAAAAATCTAAAACTAGCTTAGAAGCTGTAAACAGACACTTGCCTATTAAATGTCATCATAAAACCCCTGAGGCCAGGAGAGAGAATTCCCAGGCTAAGAGGGAGAATTCCAGCCTACATGCTCAAGGTGTGGAAAAAGTTATACCCCAAGAAATGATGCATGTCTAGCCAGAGGCACAAGGTGTAGTAGAAGCACAAATATGGGCATTTTGCAGATGTTTGCTGCATCAAAGGAGACAGCAAGTTGATTCCTATTACATACAATGAAGAGCCTTTGTTTCTGGGATCTATCACTAGTGAGCACACAGACCCTGCCTGGAGAGTGAAAATGAATATTCATGACAAGACTACTGATTTTAAAACTGAGGAGCTGATGGCATAACACTGTTAGAAGGGACTTACAATCACCATCAGTCCAGCTCAGAGATGGTCACCTGGCCCAGCTCTGTCTAGCACTGGAGAGATACTGAACTGCATGGCCCAGCTCACCACAGAAACAACTCGTAAAAACATTCTGAGTGCATGCGACCAAAGGATCAAAGACCAACGACCTCCTCAGCCACAGTGGGGCAGCCATGATGGGCCTAGTGAGGAAGAACTCAGTGGAGGATTTGATGTTATTGGACTGTAGAAAAGAGATCCATGTAAGCCATTCTGAATGAAATGTGATTTTAACCCTATTGCTAGCAGCCCACACTACCCACAAGAGAATGGGCAGGCTGAGAGCTGTACAGACAGCCAGGAAAATCCATTTCTTGCTCTTCTGAGCTACAGATCGACACCATCAGCGGCTAATGATAAAGTTCAGCACAAGAACTTTTCCAGCTTTGGAAAAGAATTGATCTAGGGACTCTCATGAGACACACACACTGGAAACCTGCAAGTCCTGGTTTGCTGGAGCAAAGCCTGGACTGGAGCAGGCACCCCAGGCCCTGGGTAGGAAGAGCCTTGGCTCTCCACTGGCTGCCCAGGGCCCCCCAGGAACCGCTATCACTCTCTGTGAGCACTAAGTGTTTGAGCCGCTGTACCCAGGGTACCTGCAACCCTGCCCTTTCCTGCCAGCCTGTCGCACACCCTGTTGCTTCGCCACGTGGCTGGTGCCTACAGGGTCTCGCTGCTGCAGCACCTAGAGTGTTTGCTTCCACATTGCGGTACAGCTGGCTCGTTCCTGGCACCCTTGGGGCACGGTTCTCTGGGTAGTGTCTCCCTGGCGTCCAGCCAGCTCACTGCTCAGGCCCTAGCGCCCTTCCATTGCTCTTCCCCACACAATCTGCTCTTGTCTATGTGGTTGTGGGGCAGAGCTGCCCAGGTGGACGTGGCATCCCAGAGGAGGGTACGGAGAGGCACTAGAGCCTCCCAGCTCAGCAACACAGGACTGTTGGACTGGCTGAACATAGCCATCGGCCTTTGAAAAGCAATGCCATGCTGAAAACGCAGGCTCAGCCTGGGCTTGCGGCACCTCAGCTCCCCCAGGGGAAGAGGACTAGGAGGATGTGACTTTTCCACTCCCCCAGAAGAGGATCCCACAGGACCAGACAAGCCCACCTGCTTCCAGCCTGAGGCAGGCTCAATGCGAGGTGGAACTGTGTGAAGTTTGCATGTCAATTACCGATGCATTCGGTGCCTGAGGTGCTGACTTGGAAGCCTTCATTGCAGTCGCACCGATAGCTGCCCACAGTGTTAACACAGCGGCCGTTGGGGCAGATCCCCGGCTTGGTGCGGCATTCATTCTCATCTAGGAGGAAGGGAATGGGAAGGGTGCAGTGAATCGCTCAGACACAACCCTCTCACACTCAACCTGCCCCCATGCCCAGGGACTGGGCAGCGAATCGGCTGTTCTGGCCATTCCCCCAACCTGGAGGATCCCACCGGGCAGCTTTACACTCTTTTTGTGCCCATCTGATGGGCAAGGGGACATGATGTGGGCCAGGTCTGGCCGGCACAGAGGAATGTAACGCAGGTGTGGCCACTTCCTGCAGCTCCATGCAGGGTGGAGAAAGGCTGCTATCAAACAGCGCTGGTCCGACCTTTGGCTGGTGCCAGGCACAGCACAGCAGGGCCCTGGCACTGACTGAGCCTTTCCCTTGCCAAGCCTGGCTGATGGGCAGCCACGGGGAGGGATGGGTGACAGGACAGCTCAGGAACAGGGTTGGATGGACAGAGCTACGGACAGATGGATGGTATGGCTAGAAGTGTAGCAGGCAGCTGAACACTGGTCCGTGGCTAATGCCACCCTGCATGCAGGCGACTCATACCTGTGCAGCCCTCTCCATCGGGCCTGCGCTGCATTCCAGGTGGGCAGATGCACATGAAGGTGCCAATGAGGTTCTTGCACATCATCCCTTGAGACTCGCAGTCATGGAGGCCTTCTGCGCACTCGTCCAAATCTGCAAGCGACACTTCACTGACTGACCCTGCAGCTTCCCCCGAGCGCTCCCAAAGCTGGGGCACAGAGGTGACTTGCCCACATCAGCGGCAGATCCTGGTGTTGAATGCCACTTACCTGCTCTGACCATGGACGTGGCAGTGAGAAGTGGAGACGGGCCAGGCAGAACAGGCGTGCTGTGCACACGGCCTCGGGGGAGGGCAGGGAACGAGGAGAAGAAGGGCCCGGCTGTGGTGCAGCTTTGGCACCAGTTCTGGGGGCAGTGTTCTTTGCCTAAGTGAGGGACTGGTCCAGCACTCTGAGTACAGGTGCCACGTCCAGGGCATCAGCCCTCCAAATAGGGCCCACTGCTTGGAGTGCTGCACAGCAGGGCCAGAGCTCCAGGCGACTCTGGGGACCTGTCTGATCTGCTGCCCCCCAGGCTTCCTGCAGCAGAGGCTCCTACTGCTGCTGAGCTGGGTGTGGGACAGTTTGTGGAAGGGCCACTGAGATGCCTGGAGAAAGGCCACTATCAAATGGCCCCTAGGCTGGCCGCACTCCGGAGTGCTGTGCTTGGCCTGGCTCATTGAGGTGCCAGCACTGTCAGGAATTCAGGTCCCTGGCACTGTCCTGCCAGAATCCACCCAACCCCATGCAGAGCTTGTGTGCCAATCTCTGTGACATGCGGGGCAGCTCACTCCATTGCCTGTTAGAAATGCTGAGGGGACCCAGGCTATGGTCCCAGCCAGTTCTTCCCCGGGCTCTATGGCCCTGGCTCTCACACCCCATGGGGGCCGGAGCCAGCCCTGGCACTGGGAAAGCAGACAAGCTGGCGTCCCAGAGGTGTTTCATTGATGGTTCCTGCCACGTCTCTCCTCTGCCGGTTAATGGCACCAGACGGGCGAGGACAGGGGAGCTCCATAGGAGGTAAGCGAGGCCACCCTTTACCCTTGCACATTCTCCTGTCTTCCCGGAGTGTGTATCCTGAGGGGCAGGTGCACTCGTAGGAGCCAAAGGTGTTGATGCAGCGGAAGGCGCAGAGCAGGGGGTTTAGCGCGCACTCATTGATATCTGAGGCAGGAGAGAGAAGGATGTGTGAGACCCGGCTGTAAACAGAAAAAGGCACCTGCTGCGTCTCCCTGGGAGGCCCCATGCTTGTTCTGTGTCCTGCTACGGTGCAGGCAGCGAACACCGAGACCCACCTGAGCTGATTGGATCACTGCACAGCAACTCGCTGTACATGGCCTGAACCCGATAGCCCAGAGCAAGCCTGCAGGCCGCTCTGTGCCCCAGCACTCGCTCCACATGCTGGGGAAGGCGGGTTTGTATTCTCAGCATTGCCAATCTCTTCGCAGTCCTTTACTGTCCCACACAGACTCCCTGCCTGGGTTCCAAGCCCCTTTTTAGGTGGTGGGGGAGGGAGAAAAGGGGGGGGTCAGGCCAGCCTGGCCAGGAGGACAGATCTCCTTTCCCATGGGGTGTGACACTGAGGTTCGCCTAGGAACCACGATTCAGAAGGGAAATTCTCCCTCAGGGCCCTGGCAATGGCTCCAGGGAGCTGGCTGGAGTTGACAGCCCAAGAGCCCCAGTGTGCAGACCCCCACCGAGGCACTCAAGATCAGCACTTAACTGAAAATCAATCTGAAATGCACCCAAGCACGCAGGAGACCCCAGATGCAGCCAGGGAGAGACTGGGAAAGGCAGGGAGGAGTCGGAGTCAGATGTCAAACTCTTCCCTCGCCGCATTGCCTGACGGGGCTGTCTGTGTCCTGGCTGCATGGGAGGGCCGGCTGCATTGAGCCCATTGAAGGGCTCCTGGGAACTCACTGGGAACAGGCCCCGAGTCCTGGTGCCCAGAGGAACATTACCTTCGCATGTCATCATGGGGCCTGGCTCGAAACCCTCCTCGCAGGTGCACTCGAAGCCGCCCACCACATTGGTGCAGGTCCCGTTCCCACAGGGGTTGCCGATGGAGCACTCGTCGGTATCTAGGCACAGCCAGGGGTGGCGCTCGCTCAGTCACAGGAAAGACTCTAACTGGCGTTTAGCAGCCGGAGCATTCAAGCAGCCCCAGGCAGAGCTGGCACCACCCATGGGGAGTGAGAAACTCTCTTCTCTCCAATGTAAGGGAGAGCAAGGACTAGGAGCATCTAGGCCAGAATCAGGCAGGTGCTTGAGGAATAACTCCCCACCCCAAGGGTGTTCCTGCCTTCCCCCAGAGTGGCCCCTCCAGCCCAGGGCAGCCACACTTACCCACACAGTTGACTCCAGTGTAATCCAAATTATACCCAAAGGGACACTCGCAGCGGAAGGAGCCATCAGTGTTAATGCAAACCCCATTGATGCAGATGCCAAGGTTCTCAGCGCACTCGTTCACGTCTGCCGGGAGAACGGAGAGAGACGCTGCCTGAGAACGGCCCTGGGCTTAGGCACCCCATCCCTGGGTTCCTGGCCTCACACACCCTGTCATCCTGCAGGGGCAGCTTCTGTGGGACAGTCCCTGGGGCTCACGCCTGGAGTCCGTGGGTGTCTCACCTCGGGAGGGACTGAGTGGAAGCTGAGTGAAGACCTCAAGGCACAGGATGGGACGGTCAGAGCCAATGTGGGGCCTGCAGCACTGAGCGGCCAGCACTCGGAGGGACTCCCTTCCCCTTTCTGCCAGTGCTCAGAGGGACTCTCTCTCTCTTTCTGCCAGCGCTCAGAGAGTCCCCCCGCCTCAAGCTGCCAGCTCTCTGGGCCACGGGCATGGAGGCTCAGCACTGACCGCCCAGATTAAATGAGCCTGGCTGATGCTTGGCCTGAGCCCCTGGTAGCAACTTTCCTGACCTGCTCCACCCACTGTGCCATTTGGCCCCTGCTCTTTCTTGAACTCTGGCACTTACCTTCCCGGGTATCACCTGGGCCAGGGATGGCTCCATGGCCATATGGGCACAGCTCCTGAAAGGCAACTGGGAGAAGGAGAAAAGCGAGGCGCTGGCAGTTGCTCCCATTCTCATAGACTCATAGACTTTAAGGTCAGAAGGGACCACTACGATCATCTAGTCTGACCTCCTGCAAAATGCAGGGCTCAAGACCTCACCCACCCACTCCTGCAATAGGCCACCAACCTATGACTGAGTTATTTACCTCCTTAAATCATGATTTAAGGACTTAAGATACAGAGAATTCACCGGTAGGTGAACCATGCCCTGTGCTACAGAGGAAGGCGAAAACCCCCCAGAGCCCAGGCCAATCAGCCCTGGGGGAAAATTCCTTCCCGACCCCAAATATGGCGATCAGTTAAACCCTGAGCACGTGGGCAAGTCTCAACAGCCAGTTATCCAAGAAACAATTCTCTGTAATAACTCAGAACCCACCCCACGTACTCTCCCCTCTTAGGCCACTTGTAAATCCACCACACGTAGCCAAATATCAGTCAATTTCCAAAATAGGCTAATCATACCATCCTCTCCATAAATTTATCAAGCTCAGATTTGAAAGCAGTTATGGTTTTTGCCCCCACAACTCCCCTTGGAAGGTTATTTCAGAACTTTACACCTCTAATGGTTAGAAACCTGCATCTAATTTCAAGCCTAAATTTCTTGATGGACAGTTTATAACCATTTGTTCTGGTGTCCACATTGGTGCTGTACTCAAATAATTCCTCTCCCTCCCTGATGTTAATCCCTCTGATGTATTTATAGAGAGCAATCATATCCCCCCTCAGCCTTCTTTTGGTTAAGCTAAACAAGCCAAGCTTCTTGAGTCTCCACTCATAAGGCAGGTTTTCCATTCCACAGACCATCCTTGTAGCCCTTCTCTGCACCTGTTCCAATTTGAATTCACCCTTTTTAAACATTGGGGACCAGAACTGCACACACTATTCCAGATGGGGGCTCACCAGTGCCTTGAACAGCGGCACTAACACCTCCCTGTCTCTACTTGAAATACCTCTCCTGATACATCCTAGAACCGCATTAGCTTTTTTCACGGCCACAGCACATTGGCGGCTCATAGTCATCCTATGATCAACCAGTACTCCCAGATCCTTCTCCTCAGTCCGTTCCAACTGATGCATCCCCAACTTATAGGAAAAATGCTTGTTGTTTGTCCCTAAATGCATGACCTTGCACTTCCCATTATTAAATTTCATCCTGTTCCTGATACTCCAGTTTACAAGGTCATCCAGATCTACCTGTATGGTATCCCGATCCTTCTCTGTATCGGCAATACCTCCCAACTTGGTGTCATCCGCAAACTTTATTAGCACATTCCCGCTTTTTGTGCCAAGGTCAGTAACAAAAAGGTTGAACAAGATCGGTCCCAAGACAGATCCCTGAGGGACTCCACTGGTAACCTACCTCCAGCTTGACAGTTCACCCTTCAGTACGACCCGCTGTAGTCTCCCTTTTAACCAGTTCCTTATCCACCTTACTATATTCATATTAATCCCCATCTTCTGTAACTTAACTAATAACTCCCTATGTGGAACTGTATCAAATGCCTTGCTGAAATCTAAGTAAATTAGGTCCACTGCATTCCTTTTATCTAAAAAATCTGTTATCCTTTCAAAAAAGGAGATCAAGTTGGTCTGGCAAAATCTCCCTTTTGTAAAGCCATGTTGTATTTTATCACAGTTACCGTTATCCTCTACAGCCTTAAGTACTTTCTCCTTCAAAATTTTCTCCAAGACTTTGCATACTACCGAGGTCAAACTAACAGGCCGGTAGTTACCCGGATCATTTTTAGGAACCATTCATAGGAACAGGGATGCAGGTGAGAGAGGCTGTCCACGACCGTGACAGGGCGGGACTTCTACTGGGTCAGTAAATGCTAATGGTGATGTCTGATGATCACCCGGCTCTTCACGCATCGATGTGCACAGTGCCCCCACCAGCTGGGGATATGAACTGCACCCACTGGGAACCGGAGGCACACAGGACTGCAGTGACTTGTCTGAAGCCTGCCAGCGAACTGATGGCAGAGCTTGTGGCAGAACCTAGGGTCTGAATGCCAGAACCATGCTCCGATCGCTATGGGGCACCCCCTGCCCACCCTCCTGGGAGAGAAAGCCTCGCTCTTCTGGGACCCAGCTGCTGCAATCCCTTATGGGATCCCTGCCCCAGGCCGGATGTCCCTGCCATGGGCACAGGAGGGATCCTGCCTGTGCTCCCTACCGTGTTCGATGCACACTGATTCCTGCAGCCAGAGCTGCTGCCGAGAGGCCAGGACACCTACCATTCCCTTCCTGTGGGCACAGCTCGCAGGGGTCGCCCCAGCCCTCTCCAGGCATCTTGCTGCAGCAGCAGCGGGCCTTGGTGGTGTTGAAGGCCTTGGGGACGGAGCACTTCCCGTTGTCAAAGCGGGTGAAGCAGAAGCTCTGGCGGGTGTCTGCAGCAGCAGGGAGGAGAGAGTTACAGACTCCTGGGGCAGTGATGTGCTGCAGGTGGGAAGGACCCAGTCCTGCACCACACGTGTAAGTGAACAGGGAATGGCCACTAAAAGCAGGGGAGCAGGATCGGCCCTGGAGTCCAGGAGTGAGCAGCAGACACTGAGAGACAGCCAGGCCTGGCATAGGGATACGGAGCAGCTCTCCCCTCCCGGCACAGATGAGCCCCAAAGGGAAGAGTGCCTGACGCCTCTCCACGGAGCCTGCCCTGGTGCTCGGTGCTCGCTGGCAGCAATCTCTGCCCCCTGCACTAACGCAGCCAGGGTGACAGCGCCCATCCCAGTAATGGCAGCTGGCAGGACCCCAGCACCAGATGGCACCATGGCGCCACAGGATCCCCCCCGGCTTCCCTCCCCAAGGCAGGAGCCATTCTCCGAGGAGCCCACTGGCTGTGGCTGCCTGCTCTCACCAAAGCACCGGCGGCCGTTGTCGGACAGGACGAAGCCAGGGGGACAGATGCACTGGAAGCTGCCAGGGGTGTTGGTGCAGGTGCCAAAGAGGCAGATGTTGGGTTCCTCCTCACACTCATTGATATCTGGGAGCAGGACAGACATGGCACCAGATTAGATGTTAGATCTCAGCTGGAGCCCCGGGCAGGTGCAAGGGTCAGGTGGTCATGTTTCCTGAGCTTCCATACGTATGTGCTCCTGTCGCCCAGCCATGCCACCCTCCAGTCCTCAGTCTGAGCTGGTCCCCACAGTGCCCTGGGTCACTGAAAACCCCGAGCAGTGAGCAAAGCCAGCGCAGCCCCAGTCTTGGCAACAGTGCTCATCCCCGCCAGAACACAGGCCCCTCTTATATTAACAGGGGCTCACCACTAGCTAGTGACAGTGCGGGGCTATAGATGCATAGCAGCGCAGTGCTGAGTCTCTCCATTAGAGGGTGGTGGTGCCCACACACACCAGGCGGTTCATTACACAGTGAAAAAGTCCCCTCAGCACAGTGGTTAAAGTAAGTGGGAAGGCCAGGGAACGCCATGCCCCGGCCCCACAAATTTCATAAATTTTATTCCTATGGATTCCTATGGGAAGGGGGCCCAGAGATTAGGAAGATTCCGGGGCCCATTCCGGGGCCCATCAAATTATACTTTAACCACTGTCACAGCAAGCATGAAAATTACAAGATGGAAGTGACACAGCGCTGTCCAGCGCTCAGCTACTCCGTGGAGTCACTCCTCAGCCTTGGCCTACACCTGATTGCTTTCCGGGGTAAGTCCTTGGGGCAGGGCCCCTATCCCCACTGCCTAGGAAGTGCCTGGCTCGGACTGGTGACAGAACAGCCCCACGGGGTGGTAGGCGGAGGAACCAACATTACCGATGCAGTTGTCATTCTGCACTTCATAGCCAGGGGGGCAGATGCAGCGGAAAGAGCCTTCCAGGTTCTGACATGTCCCCGGAGAGCAGGTTCCAGGCAGACTCACGCACTCGTTGATGTCTGCAAAGAAACAAGGGGGGAAGGGCACCCAGGGGCTGGACTCCGGCTGCTTTGCCACATAGAGCCTTCTGGGCCCACGGGCAGGACTGCCTGGGCATTACAGCCGGCAGCATGGGACCCATAGCCCGACAAGGCCCCACTCCTCACAGCCATGCCAGCAGCTGCACGCGGTGGCTGGGTCGGCAACAACACCTCTGCTAACCAGATCTGTGGAAGATCAGTGAGCTCCTCCGACAACAGGGACCCGCCACGCCTGAGCCTGGTCTCTGCAACAGTGGCTGCTGCCTACAGGCCCACGTTCATCAGCTGTTCTCCCACTGGAGCAACCATTTCCTGGGGCAAGGCCGAGCGGGGGTCAGGGAGCAGGCTCAGTCAGAGGGCAGAGGTGTGGGGTGCCCTGCAGCATGCTTAGGGTTTCCCACACTGTGCCCCACAGGGGATGCTGTCCAGGGAGCTGAGCTGGATGTGCTGCAGCTCACGGTCTGCAGGACTGTTCCCTTTGTGCATGAGAAGCCCTAAAGAAGGCACCCGGCACTAGCTCCAGTGGTTCCCCAGACCCGGCGCAGAACAGCGACTGGTCGGTAACTCTAAGCTGAGCACAGAACTGGAGCCAGCTGTCTGCAGCTGGTGAGAGCGCAGTGACATATGCTCACCACCAGACTCCCTCCTGGCTGGGACTCCAGCCCCACAGCCATGGCCCAGCCAGAGCAGAGACTCCATGGCCCAGAGCTGGAGTGAGGGACCCACTTCTTCATCCTCTCGCCTGGCCATGGAGTGGAGCAAATCTGCAATAAGGGGCCTGCAGCAGGCACGGCATGGTGAGAATTACAGCTGCTGCTGCTCAAGATGGCTAGTCACTCACCGACACAGTTCTTCCCGTCCAGGGTCCGGTCGTACCCTTCCTGGCACAGACACTGGAAGGAGCCAATGCTGTTTATACACTGGCCGTTCCGGCATACCTGCCCCCCAAGGGACGAGCACTCGTCAATGTCTGCAGACAGCAGGAGAGAGATGCACAATGGGACAAAACCACAGGGTGATCGTGTGACACCCGACCTTTACATCCTCACAGCTGTGACGTGTGATACTGAACCTGCACAGCTGTGATTGTGTGTGACACCCGACCCGCACACTCACACAGCTGTGATTGTGTGACACTCAACCCGCACACTCACACAGCTGTGATTGTGTGACACCCGACCCGCACACTCACACAGCTGTGATTGTGTGTGACACCTGACCCGCACACTCACACTCACACAGCTGTGATTGTGTGTGACATTCGACCCGCACACTCACACAGCTGTGATTGTGTGTGACACCCGACCCGCACACTCACACAGCTGTGATTGTGTGTGACACCCGACCCGCACACTCACACAGCTGTGATTATGTTTGACACCCGACCTTAACAGCTTCACAGCTGTGATGTGACACCGAACTGGCACAGCTGTGATTGTGTGTGACACCCGACCCTTACATCCGTACTGCTGTGGCTGTGTGACACCCGACCCTTACACCCGTACAGCAGCGGCTGTGTGACACCCGACCCTTACACCCGTACAGCAGCGGCTGTGTGACACCCGACTCTTACACCCACACAGCAGCGGCTGTGTGATACTGCAGTCTCTCACCCATGCAGTCATTATTGTGTGTCAGCTCGAAGCCGGGGAAGCACAGGCAGTTGTAGGAGCCCACTGTATTCTTGCAGGTGCCGTTCCCACAGGGCTGCCGGTCACATTCATCGATATCTGGGAAGGAAAGAATCAGTGTGGTGGAAGGACTGAGTCCTCACTGTGCCTGGGGCTGGGCAGGCCATCATGCTGCTCCTGGGATGGCAGCCTGGTGCCACTGTGGTGAGCATGAGGACTCAGCTCTCTGCCATGGCATGCTCACACCCCCCCAGGGCCAGAGAGCTCTCACTTCATGTGGAAAGGGTTTAAATTTCATGCTGAAGTTGCCAAGTCATATGCACTGACCCATGCACATGGTCTGCTCTCCTGTGGCCTTGAACCCGTTGTGGCAGATGCAGACATAGCTGCCCTCTGTGTCCACGCAGTCTCCGTGGCTGCACACGTTGGGGATTTCCTGGCACTCGTTGCGACCTACAAGAAAAGAGCCCAGAAAGCAGTGAACAGGAAAGACCCCAACCAAGTGACAACACAGAGTCCTCTCCAGCGGGGGCCCACGTGGCTTCCGTGCCTGTGTTTGCCGGCTGGTCACCAGGCAGCCATGCTGCAAACTCTCGCAAACTTCTCAGTATTTGGTGTTTTAACTAAAGGATGGGCTCCTGGAGCCCTGAAATTCTCAGGCCTCATTCTCAAAATAGCAAGTTGCTAGCTCTCCTGGTTAGAGAAAAGCACTTGCCAGCAGGGCCCTTTGATGCAGGCCTCTAATAGCTTAAAACGAAGGAGGCAAAAAAAAGAAAGGATCTCAACTATTCTTTTTTGAAATCTCCTGAGTTTTGTAGCCAATCACCTGATTTTGGGGGGCCCTGATTCATGGACTGCAGAGGTATGAAGTGACCCATTCATCTCAATGGGATGTTAGAACATAAGAAGGGCTATAGTGGGTCAGACCAAGGTCCAGGGGGCTCAGCCTTTGCCCCATTGTACTTGGGTACAATGGGGCAAAGGGGACACGGACCCTGGCAGGGCATAGGGGCAGGGTGGGCAGGGCTCTGCCCTGTGTGGGGGGCATGCTAGGCTCTCCCTGTGCAACCCCCCCCCCCAGCAGGGAGGGCAGTGGGGGAGTCCTGGAGTAGCCCTAAGTCGACTTAGAGCTACTCCAGGTCTACACTGGCCTAAGTCGACTTTAAAAAGTCGACTTTAGGCTTAAGTTGAAGTAAAAGTAGGTTTAATAAACTCAACTTAATTTTCATTAAGTCGACTTTATTTTCCTTAAGTCGACTTAAGCAACTTGCTTAAGTCGACTTAAGGAAACTGTAGTGTAGACGCGGGGTAAATTAAGTTGACTTAAGCAAGCGTAAATCGACTTAATTTACAAGTGTAGATGCACCCTTTGTTTGTGTCTCTGATAATTCTGTTTCTTACTACAGTTTCAACCAATTTGCTTGGTACTGAAGTTAGGCTTCTTGTCATTGCCAGGATTGCTTCTGGAGCTGTTTTCAAAAATTGGTACCACATTATACCATTCTCCAGCCCTGTGATAAAGAGGCATACTTCAGTAGCAGGTTAAACACCCCAGTTAATAGTCCTGCACTTTTATGCTGGAGTTCCTTTAGAACTCTTGGGTGATACTATCTGGCCTTGTTCCAGTGGGGTAGCCGTGTTAGTTTAGGTCAGCAAAACAAACAAGGAGTCCTGTGGCACTTTTAAAGACTAACAAATTTATTTATCGCGTGAGCTTTCATAGGAGAAAATCCCACTTTGTCAGATGCTTTGAAGAATCTGGCCTTGGTGACTTATTATTGTTGAATTTATCAATTTGTTCTGAAACCTCCCCTGTGACACCTTAATCTGGGGCAATTCTTCAGATTTGTCACCTAAAAGGCATGTCTCAGATGTGGGAATCTCACTCACAGCCTCTGCAGTGAAGACCAATTAAAATAATTCATTTAGCTTCCTTGCAACAGCCTTGTGTTCTTTGAGTGCTCCTTCAGCACCTTGATCATCCAGTGGCTCCACTGACTGATTGGCAGTTTCCTGCTACTGATGTATTACACAAAATTTTGCTGTTAGTTTTTGTGTCTTTTCCTAGCTGCTTTTTAAATTCTTTTTTGGCCTTCCTAACTGTACTTTTACTCTTGACTTGCCAGAGTTTATGCTCCTTTCTATTTTTCTCTGTAGAATTTGACCTCCTATTTTTAAAGGTTGCCTCTTTATCTCTAACCCCCTCTTTTACTCTGTTGGTTAGCCACAATGGCACATTTTTGATCCTTGTATGGACTTTTAAAAAAAACATTTGGGATATAAATTTAGTTTGATCCTCTGTTGGGGTATTTTTAAATAGTTTCCATGCAGCTTGCAATCATTTCTCTCTTGTGACTGTTCCTTTTAAATTCTGTTTAACTGGCTTCTTCAGTTTTGAGTAGTTCCCCCTTTTGAAGTTAAATGCTACTATGATGGGCTTCTTTGATATTTTCCCTCCCACAAGCTTGTTAAATTTAATTATATTAAGGTCACTATTACCAAGCGGTTGTTATATTCACCTCTTGGACCAGATACTGGGCTCCGTTTAGGACTAATTTAGGAATTGCCTCTCCCTGGCTATGTCTACACTTGGCCAAATAAGTCGACTTAGCATGTCCACACTATAAAAAACCTTGCCAAATCGACTTAGAGCATCCACATTGGACACCTAAGTTGACTTCTAGGGGCTAGGTGGACCTGGGAGTGGTCCTTGGTGGGAGGGGGGGGCACCCCTTTAAAAGTGCCAGGGGGCAATGTTCCCTCTAAGGTTGACGGCTTGTGCGCAAAATTTTCAAGCTGTGTACAAAACTTTTTCTGAATAAACGACAGAAATTATAGGCATTAATTGAAGTTAAAGTGATTGTAAATAGAATTAATTAATTGGGTTTAATTAATTGAATTTGAATGAATTTTGAATTGAAATTTAATTTTTAGAAAGGTTTTTATTTAAAATTAATTTTTAAAAGTTTTTTTAATAAAGAGAAAGAAAGAAAAAAGAAGGAAGGAAGAGAGAAAAAAGAGAAGGAAGGGAGAAAGAAAAAGGAAGACAAAAGAGGGAAGGAAGGGAGAAAGAAAGAAAGGAAGCCAAGGGAAGAGAGAAAGAAAGAAAAAAGAAGGAAGGAAGAGAAAGAAAGAAAGAAAGAAAGAAAGAAAGAAAGAAAGAAAGAAGACGAGGCTGCTGGTGGGGCGGAGCAGACCCCGGCCCCAGAGGCTGATTGTGGCCCCGTGCCGGGAGGCCGAGGCCGTTGGCGGGGCGAAGCGGAGCCGACCCCAGCCCTGGGCATCGAGGCGGCCGGCGGGTGGGAGCCCGAGAGCCCACCCCAGCCGCGGCCATCCTGCTTCCTTGGCCGCGTGGGGCAGGCAGGCAGGCAGGCAGGCCCACGCACCTGCCCCGGCCCTGAGCCTGTCTGCTCCATCCTGTGGGCGGGGAGGGCCAGCCCGGGCACCGGCCGGGTCTGCTGCGGCAAAGCCGCAGCCCAGGGGGTCTGGAGGGGGTGGCGGGGGCTGCCGGGCTGCGTGGGGGTCCCTCAATGCTGCGCGGGGGGTGCAATGGCCGCTGTGTGGCCGTGCACCCATGCAGCTTAGAGGAAACATAGCCAGGAGGCTCAGCATTTTCTCCATTGTACCAGGGTACAATGGGGGCTGAGCAGGACAGGGGCAGGGTATAGGGGTGGGGTGGGCAGGGCTGTGTCCTGCCCTGTGGGGGGCACGCCAGGCTCTGGCTGTGCCAGGTACCCTGGCAGGGAGGTCAGTGGGGGAGCCCCTGGGAGCCCTTTAAGTTGATTTAGGGCTAATCCGCGTCTACACTGGCTTAAGTCGACTCAATAAAGTTGACTTAGCCAGTAAATTAACTTTAAACTAGGTTTTATAAAGTCAACTTAAAATTTCCTTAAGTCGACTTAAGCAGCAGCTTAAGTCGACTTAAGGAAATTGTAGAGTAGATGCAGATTAAATTAAGTCGATTTGAGCAGGCTTAAGTCGACTTAATTTACAAGTGTAGATGCACCCACCGTGTGGGTTCCAAGACTAGCTGCTCCAAGAAGCTGTCGTTAATGGTGTCTAGAAACTTTATCTCAGCATCCCATCATGAGGTGACAGTCAATATTGGGATAGCCGAAATCCCCCCTTATTATGGAGTTTTCTATTTCTATCCTCTCTAGTCAACCAGAGCATTTCACATTTCACCACCCCATTTAGGTGGTCACTAGTATATTCCTACTCTTAAACTCTTATTATTTGAGCTTGGAATTTCTATCCCTAGAGATTCTATGGTACAGTTTGATTCATGTAAGATTTTTACTATACTTGTCTCCATCCTTCTTTCTCACAGTGCCACCCCGCCCCACAACCTACTCTGTCATTCCTACATATTCTGTACCCTGGTATTACCGTGTGTCCCACTTAGTTTCATCATTCCGCCACGTTCCTATAGTGCCTGTTATGTCAAGATCCTCAATTAACACCTGGCACTCAGGTTCACCCATCTTAGTATTCAGATTTCTAGCATCTGTGTACGAGCACTTATAAAATTTGTCATTAGTGAGTTGTCTGCCTCCATGAGATGTGATTGAATTTGACTCCTTTTCCTTTGACTGTTTCTCTCCAGCTCCCTCCTTTACGTTATCCAATTCTATCCTCTCCTCTTTATTAGCATATAGAGTATCCCTTTTAATAAATTCTCTCCTAAGAGATGACTCTATCTGACCCATGTACTGTTTTTGCACCTGTCGGCTTTCCATCAGCCCTCTTCTGACTGAGAACACACTCAGAGCATGTGGCGAATGGAGAGGAATACAGCCTGACACAAGAGCTCTGAGAGGTGTGAACTGACCAGTTCATTCCAATATGTGTTCTTCTCCCACCTCCACCAACAGTCTAGCCCAGCCCTGTTGGGGAATATCAGTTTTCAAGATAATCTTGCTCGGCATATGGGTTTGAGAGCAATCTGCATATTAAAATTAGTTCCTTCATAGAGGGGCTGTGTTTGAGGAAGTCCTTGACCAAATAACCCCATCTTGAACCATTAAAGCTACCCTGAGCCTTACTGTGATGAAGCAATGTGGGGTGTGTGACATTTCTTAGTCAATTTTAAAAGCAGGAAAAAAGGTCTATCAAAATTCTGTCTTCTGGGTTAGAGTCTCTCTGGAAATGTTTGTTTTAGTCTGTGTGCTATTTGATTGTTCTATAGCAGTTTGTTCGAGAGGGGTATCATTTAAGGTGTGCTATTGTAACCCATATGCCTGAAAAGGCTATCTCTTGAGAGACCTGCTGAGGGTGGGTTACTGTTGTTGGGCAGATTAGTGACCCACAACTGGAAACTTCCAGAGGCAGGGTGTGGTAGCAATTTGAGCATGCTCCACAGTGTGCCCGGCTGGTGTGATGGGATGTTGTCAGTCAGATGACTGGAGAGCAGCAGCCTGAGCAGACAGCAGGCAGGAGCTGCCTTGAGGGGAGACCATGTGCTCAGTGTTCTGGAGAGGAGCTGAGCCAGGAGTGAACAAGATGTTTTCTCCATGTAAAGGAGTCATTTGCGACAGACCTTGCAGACATGCATATGGGACTGAGGGCTGGTTGCAGAGGAGAAGAGAAAGCCTGCATGTAATGTTACAGAGGATCCCAGCAAAGAAAGAAGAGGACAGCTATTTCTTGCTACTCAAGCTTCCACACTGGAACAGAGACTGTAGCTGAGAGTTGGGTGAACTCCACACAGACTTTGGGACTCTTGGGTATCTTTCATGCAAGGGATTGTTCTTGGTTAATTGTAGTTTGTTTTCTTAGGATAAGGTTCATTTAGTTAGTAGTTAATAAAGTTCATTGTTATGTTTGTTTTAGTAGTATTTTAATGTGTGAGTGTAGCTCTGAGCAAGCTTCGCCGTGAGTCCTGTACAGACTGGATCCTGGGTCTCCAGCTGCTTTCCCCATAGGGGTTGGGATTGATTTCTGTGAGGCACTGGAGAGGGGCAATTAATTAATTTTAGCCCACCTGAAGGTTACACTATAACTGTTCTAAGAAGAGGCCATGTAACTACATTTTTCCTATTGTCTGAAATTTCCTTTGGACATTTTTCCAAGGAACTCCAGTACTTTGACGGGTGAACATGACAGGCAAGGTCTCTTGGTTGCTATGGACTGGAGGAATGACAGTAGAGCATTGAAAGTTGGTTTCTGTGTTTATTTTGCATGATAAACGTAAGTTATTCTTTTGATTCAGGACAGTATCCTGGTGTCACTTTAGTTCACATCAACCAGTCCTTAGAATGGGGCTCTCTGTCATGGGTGCATATCCTGATGCTCAAGAATCCCTCTGATCATGTTGACATTGAAGACCATCTCAGCTACCTGCTTTTATTTGATCAGTCAGCCCCATCATTCAGGAAAAAAGGTCGGGGAGTGTGCGGCATGACCCCTTTACCCTAATGCTGCTTTCATCTTTCATCTACTCAATTCTTTTTACTTTTGTTGACAATACTTTTAAAGTAAAATCTAAGTCTGCATGTAGATTTAGAGTTCTTTGCAATGGGGGCTGTTAAACCAGATGCTTTGCACTCAGGGCAAACCTTCCAACAGGTGCCTGTGTAGGATACAGGCTAAAGCTGGACTTAAACTCAGAGTACTTGGGTGCTGCTCAGGTTAAATCCCACAGCATGTCACTCAGGCTGCCTGCAAACACTGGGCCACAGCAGAGGTCCAGTCACCACACAAAGGACTGTCTGTCTCATCAGCTTGGCTCAAGCTGGTGTAGAGAGCCAACTTTAACCCAGAATGACGTTTAAGATATCGCTTCTCCAAAGGCCCATTGGGAGCCAGACACCAGCTGGCAATAAACCCAGGCATAAGAGATCTGTTGTGGAGGACCAGAGCCAGGTTTAAGCCTCAGTGTTGTGCTGTAAAGTTTTGAAGTCATGTGATTTTTAGGGGGGCTGTAACTCAGGGACCCCTTGCTCAAACAGCCTCAAATCTGGGCTAGTAACTTTATCCCTGACTCCAGGAGAGAGAGAGAGCAATTTCCAAGACAACCTGAGCCAGCCTGTGGATTTTAGAGCATTTAGAAAAACCAGAAATCAAACACCACGCGAATCTGATCCCTAATCCTCGCAGTCCTACTGCACCTCTATCCAGGCCTGGGAAGTGAGCTTGTCTGCTTCTCCACAGACCAGGTACAAGCATCGGTGCATACACTCACCCCTGACAGAGTGGGGACGGTGCATTTCATTCCTTTGGGGATTAGCCCATGCTCGCTTTCCCTGAACACATTCGTTTTTCTGATGTGCCATGAGCTACTGAACAGAACTGCAGTGTTCCTCCACCGACCCCAGCCCTCGGCCTCCCTCCTGCTTGTGCAATCCCTGTGGGTCCACTGAGTGTGGAGCAGCAGGACACAGTCATGAGGCTTGTAAAAGAATATGTCTCCTTCTCAAACAATGAATGGGAAAGAACAGTGACAGCCTCCCTGATTCAATTCTCACGGGGCCCATGGCACAAGCCTCTGCAATGGAAACCCTTCCCAGCGAGAGAGACAAGGCAAAGAGATCTAATGCACATCATTAGCAACACACATTGCCTCCTGATGGCAGCTCTGGGCAGTCCCACTTGAGCATTGCCTCTGGAATAGTTAGTCAACAGCACCCATCTTACCCACGCAAGCTCCGCTAGGTGACAGCTTGTATCCAGTTGAGCATTCGCACCTGTAACTGCCTGGGATATTGATGCAGTCAGCATTGCGCTGGCACAGATTCTCCCCGCTGCTGCACTCATCAATGTCTGCAGAGAGAAAGAAACCGCTGACGCTGATGGCACAGGTGTGCCAGGCCATGGCGTCAGTCACCACGGCACTGCAGGAGAATGAGAGGGGCCAAATCAGTGACACTGACTGTACAGTGTGTGCCACCGCTAGGAAAACTGGACTGGCCACCCACCAACACTAGCCGAACAGGGTGTTCCACTCTGGCTTCGTCGTGGCACCAGAGGAGAATTGGAGCAAGGTCAAAACAGGGACAATTATTTTTTAAATGGCAAAATTCTTTTTATCTCATTGACTCAAAAACGTTTTAATCAAAACATTCCATTTATCATTTATGTAGCTAGTTCTGGGGGCTTGCAATCAGAAATGTGTTTTGGGTGGGATTTGAAAGAAAAGCTATTTCCAAATATCATTTTCAGAAATTTCTTATCTCAAAAACGGTAAGTGAGAAATGAAGGATGTCAAGAACAAACCCTGGTTGCCTGCGAACTCTGGTTGACATAGCTATGGAACTCAGGGGTAGACACAGCTATGTTGCTGGAAGAATGTCCAGCTACCGCCACTGGGAGAGGTAGCATTTTCCCCGTGATGGAAATCCCTTTCCGTTGGTGTAGGTTGTGTCTACACTATGACGTTATGTTGGCATAGCTACGGCCCCATAGCTGCGCCACGCATAGTCCCTGTAGTGTAGACATGGGCTGTGTAAAACAACCGCTCTTTTACAAACCTTTTCTGTGAAAAAAGCCATTTTTTGTGTGGAAATAACTTTTTTGAAGAGTTTTGCCCCTCTTTGATGCTAACCCTGGTGCTGATGCTACACACAGCACAGAGGGCCTGTCTACACCACACACTAAGGCCGGGTCTGTGGAACAGGTGGCTTCCAAGATGCACTGGAAACATGGGCTTACAATTGTTGGACCCAGGTCTCACCGCCATGCTAACGTGTCCATGCTGTGCTATGGAGGCCTTCTGCGCTCCACCTGTATCGAATCCTAGTTGGACTTGGGCTCTGATCCACTCCCCGAGGAGGGTCCTAGGATCTGAGTCCTTGCTGACCAGGATTGGACTGATCTGTGTGCGTGTATGGGAGGGGGGCTTTGGGCTCAAACCTGTGTCAGAGCCCAGGCTTAGTGTTCAGAGCAGATGCATCTTGCTGCTCATCAGTGTCACAGTGGATGTGCCATGCGGAGGCCATTCAGCCCCCTCCAGAGTGCCCCTTCACTGTCTTCTCTGCCAGTGTGACTGTGAGTCCCAGTGCAGCCACCGGCCTGTTACCTTCACAGATGAGCAGAATGTTGTTGTAGCTAAACCCAATGGGGCACTCGCAACGGAAGGAGCCGATCTGGTTGATGCAGACGCCGTTGGTACAGATAGCAGGGATCTCACTGCACTCGTCAATATCTGAGGACAGAGAACACCCCATCAGTGACTGGAGGGGCAAGAGAATGGGGGGGAGAGAGCGCCAGCTTGGGATGGGGAAGTGAGTCAAAATCATGAGGTCTGTCCTCCTCTTTGCTGTAGCTGTGGGGCTCCCTAGTCCAGCCATGAATATTTACCATGAGGGAGGGTCCTGGGTGAGTGAGTGACTTTCCATGGCCTTGGCAGGAAATGGGCACAGGCTACAGACTGGCTCTGCCTTTCCTCGCTGGCGCCAGGGCAGGACCTGAGGCCACTCCAGAGAGGCATCTGGCCGTAGGCTAAACGGGGTCACTGACTGAGCCTGCACTGGGGCAGGATTGGGCAAGAATCCCAAACGAGTGCAAGACTCTGCCCCTCTCCTGCATTGACTCTCCTGGTAGTACCCCAGCCCCAGGAGAACAGCTGGGAGAGGAAGCTGCGTGGAGAACCCTGGAAATGCTGTCTGTGGGTCACCACTTGATGGTGTTAAATGACCAGTGAGTCCACTGTTTGCTCATCAGGCCTGGACCAGGAGCTCTCCACCCAGGCTGCTCGGCGGCTGAAAAATAAGGGGTCTTTCCCTTGCCCTGTTCCATCCTGTCCCAGAGCTAGAAGAGCACTGTGCCAAAGCCAGGGGTGACCAGCAGGGCTAACATCTGCTCCCTCATCAACCACCATGGCCAGGGACTCCATCCTCCACGTGCTCCAGAGCCCCGTGACAGGCTGTAAGCTCCTGGCCCTGGGAGCACATCCAAATTCACATCCTGCTGTCTCCCCACTGGAATCCAGAGCTCACCCCTCAGCATCCCTGCTGGAGCTCTCCACGCCCATGCCAAAGGCAGGTCAGTGGACTGGCAGGGTGGGAGGGGGTGCTAGGAATTCAAGGTTTCTAGCTTTGTGCCCTTTGGGCCAGCGGCTGCAGGAGCGTGGTGCTTCCCACACAGTCCTGGTTCAGCCATGCCCTGGCCATGCCAGTGGGAGGCTTCAGTTCTGCTCTATGTTGGTCATAACAGACACACCGCGGGGCTTCATATTTATTGCAGCTCACTGAGTCTGGATCCCATGAACACAGCTTGCCAGGGAACTGGTGGGGACTGCAGAACTGCCTCAGCTGGGATCTGAGAGTCCTGGGGGCCTTCCCTTTCCATGCATCACATGGGTAAGAAAGGTGCTCAGAGCCGCTGCCCTCTGCAGTGCAGCTCTTGGATTCCAAGCCCAAAGGGACCATTGTGATCATCTAGGCTGGCCTCCTGTGTGACACAGCGGTGATGGGGGTGCGGCTGCCTACCTGCTCCCTGGTACTAACATGTCTCCTGGTTCCTGGGCCCGGAGCTCAGGTGCCCATTCTGCTGTTCTGACTATTTTCAGGCTTTGTTTGGACTGTTGCTGGTCTAACTGGTTCATGGTTGTTACTTATTTTGATCGACAACTGCCCTGTGTGTCTTGCTTCATTTTTTGTGTTGCTTTGGATCGCTATTCCTGGGCGCACCTGAGCGTAACAGTACAGTGCTGAGGAGAGGATGAACCCACGTGAACTCCTACAGCAGATCTTTGAGAAAAACATTCCCTTGATGTAAACATGGCCTACGATGACCCTTGGTAAACTGTTCCAATGGTTCATTTCTCTCACTGTTAAAAATGTGCACATTCTTTCCAATCTGAAATTGTCTAGCTTCAACTTCCAGCCCTTGGATCATGCTAGATGTTTCTCTGCTGACTGAAGAGCTCATTTTCAAATCTCAGTTCCCCTTGTAGATAGAACAGGGCTCAACAAAATTGGCACCCAGGACCCCCACTGTTGCCGAAATGCCACTGAATCTGCCAAGTGCTGGTAAAGGCACCAGCGATTTTACTTTGGTCACCAGGCAGCGTTCCTCCATTGCATTTCCTCAGCAGAGCTAGGCGCCAGGCTACAAATCCTGGGTGCCATGGCGACCTGGTGCCCATGGTTTGTCGAGCCCTGGTATACATTGTCATCCAGTCACCTCTTCACCTTCTCTTTGCTAAGATAAATAGACTGAGCACTTTGCTGTCACTGTGAGGCCTGTTTCCAAACCTTTCAGGATTCGCGTGGCTCTTCTCTGAACCCTCCTAGTTGGCTTGCAACATCCTTGCTTTTGGGGATGATACACACGAGGGAAAGACCCCAGCTCAAGAGCCAGGCACTTGGAATATCTGCTAATGCTCTGAGATGAGGGCTGTGGACGAGTGCTCCACTGCCATGGCACAGTTGAACTCTACCATGAGGGTAAGTTCATCTGCGAGAAACAGACCATGAAGACATCTCAGGCCATGCTGTGTGTGTGTCTGGAACCGGTTTCAGACCGGAACAAATTCCCCCAGGACCCAAGGACCACCCCACACCTCCCCACTTCTGCAAGAAGTGCCAGGTGTGCTCTTCCAACTGTCCTCCTCTGGGAGAACGCTGAACAGCCTGTGGCCCTGCACACAATTCAACCCCTGGGGAGAGGAAGAGAGAGAAGGAACCACACAGGACACGTGTGAGTCATGTCACTTAATGGCCTAGCGGAGGCTCTCAGGCATGTGGGTGTTGGGGAAGAAGCAGGACAGAATTAAGCCGAGACAGCAGGGTACACCCCCCCCCCCCCGTAGTGCTCTCTGTAAGCAGCGTCCCTGCTGTCTGGAACCCTGAGACCCAGCACACACGCCCCAGGCCCCCCCCCCCAATGAAGCGGGGAAGATCGTTCCCGTAGTACTTACCGATCGGCTTCCCCGTGTGAATATCGATTATGAAGCCAGGGGCCTGGTTCCCACACAGGATCTGGTACTCAGCTGGAAGGCAAAGGACAGGGTGACACGTGGCCGTGGCAGAGGGACGAGCCAAGCGCCAAGTCCCAGTGTGAGGGGCAAGAGGTGCGGGCGCCCAGTGAGGTGACACCCTACATGCAGACAAAGCTATGCTTGGTGGGTGGAGAAACCAGAGACAGCAGGAAACCACCACTCCATGCCAGCAGGGTACCTGGGTGCCATTGCAGGGATGGGACCCTTCACAACCCGTCACTTGCTCCCCCCAACACACCCACAAAATACAGGGCTTAGCACTACAGACACCCCACCTCACCCATGTCCTGGGGCTCCACAGCCACCCTGGCCTGATGGATGCTCTCCTGCTCCAAGGAAGCTCTCAATCGCGTCCCTCTCCTTCTATCGCTTGGTTCTGCCATCTCCCCAGTCCTGGGGGGCACTGCCCTGACCCGCCCCCCCCCCAACGGGAGGCGATGCCATCACTCACTCCCTGTACCAGGCCACTGTAGTTCTCGGCCCAGCCATCAGTCGGGACCAGGATACTCCTGTGCCCCATGACACCAGAGGCTGAGCCCCCAGAGGGACAGGAGTGGGGAGCTGCTGTAACCTAGAGACACTTCCTCTAGCCCTTCTCCGGGGGGCTGGTGACTCACGACTGGCGGGGGTGGGGCAGGGTTCGCATGGCTTGTTCCAGGCCTTGCCGATGTTGTAGGAGCAGCAGCACATCTTTTTGGTCATGTTGAAGGAGAGCTCGTTCTCACACGTGTCGTTGTAGCTGCGGTAGCACACGCTCTTCCTCATGTCTGCCAAGGGGGCACACAGGTCAGATCGCTTCTGTACCAGCGGCTGCCGGCCACACCTCGGGCACCCTCCCGCCAGAGGGGACCTGGGGTTGGGGGCGTTGTCTGAGAACAGCCATTGCCCCTCGCTAGCTCCTGGCACCAGGGACTTTGGCTGCAAGGGAACCTGAATCATAGAGACAGGGCAACTTGCCCAGGTTCCCCAAGGGAGCCAGCTTCAGAGACGGGAGCAGAGCCCAGCTTGCCCCCAAGCCAGCCTCACACCAGGCCTCCCTCCACAGAGAGCAGCACGACAGGTGGAGGGCGAGGAGTGAATCCAACCGCCTAGTGCCCCCAGCACACGGCCAGGAACCCCGCAGGACCATCACCGGGAGCAGAAGCAGGAGCAGCCTGTGGGTACATGCCTGCCCCAGAAAGGCGCATCCGAACCTGTGCTGCACCCGTGATCCATGTCCTTGGCCAGCTCCCCAGCCAAGCATGACCACGGAGTGGGAGGAAAGAGATGTCACCCTGCAAGGGTTGTGAGGAGCAATGACCTGCCCAGACCCACCCCACCAGCCACTCTTAGCAGGCCCCAGGTCACCCACTCAGCACCTCTGCAGGAGGCAGAGCTCAGCCCACGAGCCGATGGGCAATCAGGGTGCGGGGCAGGGGAGTGAGGCTCCCCCAGCCATGCAGTGAGTGAGTGGCAGAGAGCCCCAAAGTTCTGGCTCTGAGCCATTTTACTCCCCACCCTGCCTACTGCTATGGGCACTGTGTTGCCTGCAATTATTTGGTGAAGGCAGAAGGGGCCCTGGGCATTCCCAACCTGTTCCCTCCCAGCCTGCTCCCTCCAGCCTGCTCCATCCCACCTTGCTCCCTGCTCCCTCCAGCCCACTCCCTGCTCCCTCCCAGCCTGCTGCCTCCCATCCTGCTCCCTACTACCCTGCTCCCCACGCCCTCCCAGCCTGCTCCCCGCTCCCTCCCAGCCTGCTCCCTGCTCCCTCCCAGGCTGCTCCCTGCTCGCTCTGATCCTGCCCCCTTTCACCCCTGCTCCCTCCCGGCCTGCTCCCTGCTTCCTATCATCCTGCTCCCCCCAGTTTGCTCCTCCCACCTTGTTCCCTCCCTCCCACTCTCTTTTCCCTGGCTGCAGACGGCTCCGTACCCATGCAGTTGTTTCCTCCATTGACCTGCATGTATTCAGGGGGGCATACGCAGGTGTAATTGCCCAAGGTGTTGTAGCAAGTGCCAGGGCCGCAGATCCCGATGTGGGCTGAGCACTCGTCAATATCTGCCGAAAGCAAGGACCAGATTATACCTGCACATGTGCTGGGGGTGGGGTGGGTAAGTCTGGCACAGGGCAGGGGGAAGGCCACTGCCATGTGGACCCCGCAAGCAGGGGCCCAACACAGATATCAACACTCCTCTGCGGGGAGCTGGGGCAATGCTGTGAGCCGATTCTATCTGCTTCCCACCCCAAAAGGAAGCAGGGATCCACCACAGCAACCCTGGGGCTGGGCATGGGGCCACTGGGGAAGAAGTGAAGGGAGCAGAGCAAAGGGAAGGTCACGTAGCTGAGTCTGAGTGGCTACCAGCCGTACAACACAGTGGGGGGGGGGGGAGGCCAGTGATGTTGAATGCTCTAAAGCAGGCCCTGGGCAAAGCACAGCTGAGTTCACACACACCCAGACGTGCACACAGCCCTACGCACATGTACCTGCACCACACCCACATATGCCCACACACCCTATGCACCCTCAAAGCTGCACACACACCCAGACACACACATACTTGCATACACAAAAGACACATACATCTCTACACACACACACATACGTGCAGATAGTCCCCACACATGTACACATACCCACACACACGCACCCCCATGCATGCATGTACCTCCGTATGTGTACACAGACACTCTCCTGCACATGCGGCAGGATGGTACCTTCACAGATGCGTGTATCCTCGTTGAGGTAGTAGCCCAGGGGGCACTCACACTGGAAGCTGCCGAAAGTGTTCACACAGTTGCCTCCCTGGCAAAGGCCTGGCAGCTCCTGGCACTCGTCTATATCTGTGAAGGGAGAGCTGTGGGAGGCTTTGCAGACCAAGCCCTGACCGTCTGCTCTGCCTCTGGGCTCACATATGCCTGAGAGCAGCAGTTCTGGCATTTGTGCAGCTCAGGCTGAGGGACACAAACTCATCACACGTCACATGGTGCAGAAGGGCCAGAGAAGCCAGAGGCCAGGGGCTGTCAGCTGGCCTCAGCCTGTGCCTAAACACTACAGCAGAGCTGAGGGGGTGGGGTTTGAGAGTGCCTCCTGCTGGATGGAGCCATGGGGCTGTGCAGCCTGAGGCTGCGGTTTGCCTGGAGTGGGCGGGAGAGGGGGCATCTGGGTGCCGGTTCTGCTTACCCTCCAGGATGACCGTGATGGGGTTGGGCCTGAAGCCTTCTCCTCCAGGGCACAGGGTCTTGTATTCCGCTGGGGGGAGAGAGTCAGTTACTGGGCTGCACTAACTTAACGGCTTCCCATGGAGAAAACAGCAAGAACGCAAGGAAGGAGATGGGCCGTGAGGGTCCATGTGTCCCAGGTTCAGACTGGAGCAGCCCATCTCAACCTCTCACACCCCAACTCAACCTGTCTCATGCCCACCTCGCCCTTCAGCCTCACTCATCACACTCTGATCCAGAGGACGCCCAGGAGAGGTAGGAGAATTGACAAGAAGAGGAAATAGCGCGGGAGAATTTAATTCCCCAGATAGTGTTTGCAGGACTAGTGCTATCAGTACAGGGAAGGCCCAGGTATTTCTAGATGTGAGAACTGATAGATTTTGTCACCGAACACACAAGAGGAGATGCTATGTTATATTTAGCAGAGAGGAGAAGAACTGGGAGTAGAGGACAATTTGGTTAGAGTGATCATGAGTTGAAGTAAAATTAACAGTTTAAACTAAATGCGAGGATAAGCAAAACAAAACAAAAGGTTTGCACCTAGGGGCCTTCATTTCAAATTGGCAAACTTAAAAAAGTTAAAGGAATTACTTAGGGAAGTGAATTGGACTGAAAAACTCAACTCAGCTCTGAATGTGGAATTATTTTAAGTCAAAGTTGCAGAAACTGCATCCCGAGGGAGGGGAAAATGTGAAGGGAAGAATTACAGACCTAACTGAATGAACAAGACTCTCCAACAGATGATTAAGAGAAAGCAGAAAGCTTACAAGGAATAGAAGAAGGGAGGGATCAACAAGGAAAGCCAGCTCATGGGGAAAGAGAACTGCCAAAACCAAGCAGAGCTGGACCTGGCAAAGTGAATTCAAACCAACTGTACAGGGCTCTATAGCCACACCAATAAAACGAAAACAAACAGTTACTTACCTGTGTTCTTCGAGATGTGTTGCTCCTGGCCATTCCAACTCAGGTGTGTGCACACTGCATGCACAAATCGACTTTTTCCCCAGACTACCCACAGGGTTGGCTATGGCCACAGACAGCACCTTGCAGCCCTCTCTATATAGCTCAGGCAACCTTCCCTTTCTCCAGTTCCTTCCTGCAGGAATTCCGGCTGAGGGGAGGAGGGCGGGTGTTGGACTGGACATGAGCAACACATCTCGAAGCACACGAGTTACAGGTAGGTAACCGTTTTTTCTTCTTCTTTGAGTGATTGCTCGTGTCAATTCCAACTCAAGTGATTCCCAAGCCTTACCTTGGAGGAGGGACGGAATTCTACAGTGTGGGCGAATGTAGCACCACTCTGCCGACTGTCGTATCCTCCCTCGCTTGCTGGGTAAGCGCATAATGAATGGCAAAGGTGTGCACCAAGGACCATGTCACTGCCTTACATATGTCCATGATGGGAATGTGTGCCAGGAAAGCCACCGAGGAAGCTTGGGCGCATACTGTGGGCCTGCCAGTAGCATTGTTTGATACCATGATCCAGGATGAAAGGCACTGCATGGAGATTGGTTCCCCTTTCATCCTTTCTGCAACAGTGACAAACAACTGAGGAGACTTCCGAAAAGGCTTCGTGTGGTCTATATAAAAGGTCAATGCCCTTCTGACATCCACGGTGTGGAGATGTCTCTCTCTCTTCATAGCATGTGGTTTTGGATAAAAAAGTGGGAGGAAAATCCTGTGAGGTATGAAAATGAGACACCACCTTAGGTTAAAAGGCCGGGTGTGGACGCAGTTGGACTTTGTCCTTAAAGAAGCGCGTGTACGGGGGTTCTGATGTGAGTGCCCGCAGCTCAGACACATTTCTGGCTGGAATAAATTGCCACCAGGAAGACCATTTTCCATGACAAGCACAAGAAGGAGCAGGATACTAGGGGTTTGAATGGGTAGCCAGTGAGTCTGGAGAGGACCAAGTACAGGTCCTACTGTGCTACCGGGGGTCTGGTACATGGAAAAAGCCTGACCAGGCCTTTTAGGAAACGTTCGATCATGAGATCAGAAAACAGTGACCCTTGAGATGAGCCTTCATGGAACGCTGAGATGGCTCCCAGGTGGACTCTTACAGATGAACTCGATAGGCCTTGCTGTTTTAGGCTTAGAAGGTAGCCCAAGACCATAGGAACTGGTGTTGTGCATGCTCGAACCCCTTTCCACGTCAACTATGTAGAAAATCTCTTCCACTTCGCTTAGTATGTTAGTCTGGTCAAAGGCTTCCTGCTATTAAGTAAGATCTCCTTCACCTGTGCCGAACATTGCCTTTTGCTGTGATTTAGCCATTAAGAAGCCACACCTTGAGGTGCAGTGCCTTGAGGATGGGGTGTCTCAGTGCTCCCTGGTCTTGCGTGAGCAGGTCTGGATGAAGCAGAAGTGGGATCGGTGTTTTGGTCAACAGGTCCAGCAGCGTCGAGAACCAATGTTGGTGGGACCGCTCCAGGGCAATGAGAATGACCCTCGCCCTGTCCTGCTTCACCTTGAGTAACACCTTGTGAATCAAGGGAGTTGGCTATGGAATGCATAGTGAAGGTGGTATGACCACAGGATCAGAAAGGCATCCACCAGAGACCCTGGGCTGCAGTTCTGAAATGAGCAGAAGGCACCACACTTCTTGTTGGCCTCTGTCGCAAACAGAGAGGGACACCCCCACTTTTGGAAAATGTCTTTCCCTGTGTTTGCCCACAGGGACCACTTGTGCATCAGAAAGCGCCTGATGAGGTCATTGGTGAGAGCATTCTGACTGCCGGGTAGGTATGTCGTTACCAGGTGAATGAACTGCTACAGGTAGAAACTCTACAAGCTAAGGGCTTCCTGGCAAAGGGGAGAAGAGCGAGCTCCACCCTGTTTGTTTATATAATACATCGTGGTGGTGTTGTCCGTCTTTACTGGCACTGTCCTGCCTTCAACTTGTCCTGGAATGCTATACAGGCTAGTCTGACCGCTCTGAGATCTTTCCGGTTGAAGTGTAAGGGGGCTTCCTTTCTGGACCACTGCCCCTGAGTTCTGAGTCCATTTAGGTGAGCCCCCCACCCCAAGTCCGAGGCATCCATGACTAAGGACATTGAGGGAACAGGGTCCTGGAACAGTTGACCTGTGCGAATATTGTTTTGAAGGCACCACCACCACAGGGACTCTAGTACATTTTGGGGAAGAGACACCAGCATGTCCAGAGGGTCCCTTGACGGGTGGTAGACTGTGGCCAACCAGGCTTGCAGGGGTCTCAGTCACAGGCAGACATGCTCTACCATGTATGTGCACGAAGCCATGTGGCCTAAAAGCCTCAAGCACATCTGAAGCGAAGTTAGAGGGTGTTTGCTCAAGTCTTTGATTATGTCCCTCATGGTCTGAAATTGGGCATGTGGAAAGGAGGCTCATACTTCCCTCAAGTCTAGGATGGCTCCGATGAGTTCTATGCGCTGTGTGGGAACCAGCACGGTCTTGCTCTCATTCACTAGCAGGCTGAGCTTGGCGAAGGTAGATTGGACTACTTTGAGGTGGGTGCGGACCTGTTGATGGGAGTGACTTCTCACTAGCCAGTTGTTGAGATAGGGGAGCACCTGGATCCATTGTCTTCTCAGGTAAGCTGCTATGATCGCTAGGCATTTTGTGAACACCCGGGATGCTGCCGAGAGTCTGAAGGGGAGGACTGCAAATTGGAGGTGCTGTTGTCTGACCATAAAGCGGAGAAAACATCTGTGATGTGGTATGATGGCGATATGAAAGTAGGCGTCCCTCAGATTGAGGGTGGCACACCAGTCCCCTGGATCCAGGGACGGAATGATGGAAGCTAGGAAGGGTGGGTGGGTGGGAAGGGCGTATAGAGGAGAACTGGAGTGAATATCCCCATTTCACCGTGAGTAGGACCAACTGGTCCGAGGTGATGTTGGACCATGCCCAGTAAAATTGGGATAACCTGTCTTTGAAGATGGGGGTAAGGGATCTGGGTTTACGACCAGTGTGCCGCCCTTGGGCGTATCCTCAAGAGTTTTGCTTGGCACCTGGTTGGCTGCATGACTGGCTCTTAGACTGTCTGGAAGACCTTTGGTTCGAGCGGTGATTGTTGCAGTCTCCATGTTGGGAAAAGTCTGGCTTGGGCTGGTAAGAGCAAGATGATGGTTGTGGACAGAATGGGCATCTCTGGGAGGCCAGGGTGAAGACCCAGGGACTTAAGCATGGCCCAGGAGTCCTTTAAGGTTTGGAGTTTAGCATCTGTGTGAGACAAGAAAAGGTCCTGCCCTTCGAATGGTAAGTCCTGTATTGTCATTTGGACCTCATGGGGCCGGCCTGAGGCTTGGAGCCACGAGCTCTGTCTCATTGTGATGCCTGATGCCATCGCCCGGGTAGCAGCATCTGCTGCGTCCAGTGCTGACTGAAGAAGAGCCCTTGATATGTCCTTTTCTTCTTTGACCATTTCTGTAAGGTCAGATCTTGAGTCCTGAGGCACCACTGATGCGTACTTTTCCATAGACACCCAGGCATTGTATGCATAACAGCTGAGGATAGCTTGTTGGCTTGCTATCTGCAACTGAAGGCCCCTGGTTGAATAAATTTTCCTTCCAAACAAGTCCAATTTTTCTGTATCTTTTGACTTGGGAGTGGGGCCTTGATGTCCTTACTGCTCTTTCTCATTGGCCACTGCTACAACCAGTGAGCCCGGTGATGGATGTGTGTAAAAATGTTCATGCCCTTTAGCAGGGACGAAATACTTCCTTTCCACCCTTTTTGCAGTGGGTGGAATGGAGGCCGGAGTATGCCAGAGGGTCTTGGTAGTGTCCCTTATAGTTTTAATTAGGGGAAGTACCACCTTGGAAGGCCCTTCGAGTGTCAGAATGTCCACCATGGGATCTGCATCCTTCACCACTTCCTCTACCTGCAGGCCCATGTTTCCTGCTGCTCTCTTGAGTAGCTCCTGGTGGGCCCTGTTATCATTGGGGAAGGCCGCAGGAGTGGCTCCTGCCACCGCTTCGTCAGGTGGAGATGATGAGGATTCATCCGGGGCCTTCTCTGGGTTCTGAGAGTCCACTGGGCAAGGGGCTATGGACGTATGAGCGACCTCTGGTCCACAACCCCTTGCCCGAGTGGGGCACTTGCAGTCTGTAACGGGAGAGCCCTAGGGCCTGTGGATAAGGAGCGGTCTGCCACTGAGCCTTGCTATTGGTGATAGGCCCATGGAGTCCAAAGGGGCCACTGCAGGGGCATTGGCCACTGGGGCCATTGGGGGTGGCTTGGCGGGTGCCCTCTGCACCTACAGTTCCTGCTAGCCTTGGAGGTGGCTGAGCCTTCATCCGAGCCCGAGGAGAACTGGCTGTGGGGAGACCAAGGAGGGGCGGTGCCCTGGGGTGCTGGTGACTGGTGCTGAGCACTACCTGACGTGGGCTGTTTAAGAACTGGTGCCAGGGGTTCTTGGTACCAATGCAAGCAGTACTGTGGTGCGCTTGCCACTGCCACTACCACTGGTGGTACCGGAGAACGATGCTAGGCTGACTCGGCTGTGGCTGGTGCCGGACGTGGGGCCCTCAGTGGCGACTGCAATCTGGTCCTCTGTGTTATCGGTACCGGAGAGCAGTACTGTGGAGTTGGAGGCTTCAGTGGTGTCACTTTGCCCCTCAAGGGCACCGAAGGTCTCGGTGATGGTGCTGGGGCCAGTGCTAGGGTTGGCAGGGCTGTCTGCTCTATCAGCTCCCTAGCCGCCTCAAATGTCTCGGGGGCGGAGAGGAGCTGCAAATCCCCCTCCAGGATGCCCTGAGTCGGAGAGAGCTCTGAGACAGGACTCGATGGGCCCTGGGTCGGGGCAGGAGTCGATGGTGCCGTGGGGTGCGATGCCGGGGTTGAGTGCCCCACTTTGGGGCACACTTTAGACCCTTCTCTGGCCAACTTGGCCATGGGAGAGCATTCTCTCTCCATCCTCCTCTTCTTCGGCGGCACTGGAGAGTGTGACCAGTGCCAGTGGGAACTTCTTGCCAGGGCCGTCGGTGCTGTGGTGTGGCAGTGCCAGGACTCCCTTCCAGAGTCTTGGTTCCTCCCTGCCACCGGCGCACTCTGAACCGACCGGAGCTGGAGTCCTCGCTTCTGTTGGGTGGAGAGCTTCCTCTAACATTAGGAGTTTTAGTCTCTGCTAAACTCCTGCAGATTTTGCACTTGTCTCACAAATGAGACTCACCCAAACATTTCAAACAAGACGAGTGCAGGTCATCCCTGGGCATAAACTTGCTGCAGGAGAGGCAAGCTTTGAAGCCAGACATGACCTGGTCTCCTGTGGAGAGGTCCTGAGATGAATCACCTAACTATTGTTCTATCTAACTGCTACTGTGAATAACTAAAGAACTCTTGAGGAACTATAAACTCTAACTACAGACAACTCTAACAAAGGGGAATAGCTAGCTACACGAGAGAGTAACTGTTCCAGCGACCGTCAGGGCGGTAAGAAGGAACTGGAGAAAGGAAGGCTCAGATGAGCTATATATAGAGGGCTGCGGGGTGCTCTCTGTGGCCACAGCTGACTCTGCAGGTAGTCTAGGGGAAAACTTTCCGGTGATCCGTGCACGTGGCGCACACACACCTGAGTTGGAATTGACATGAGCAATCACTCGAAGAAGAAGTGGTACTGCTAAGCATTAAGGATGGGATGGAGATTAAAGATACCCAAGATATTTAACACCTAAACAAATATCTTACCTCACATTTTAATCAAATTTTAATCAGAGTAATGAGGAGGTTGGAGGCAGTGGCAGGGTGGCTAATGGGAACAAGGATATGGAAACAAAAATTACCACATCCGAAGTAAAAGTCAAACTCAAACAGCTTAATGGGACCAAAGCAGGGGGCTGGAATGATATCCAGACAAGAATATTAAAGGAACTGACACAAGAAATTGCAAGGCCAATCACAAGGATTTTTAATGAATCTGTAAACTTGGTAGTCATATGCTCTGACTGGAGAATTTCAAATACAGTACTTATATTTAAGAAAGGAAAAAGAAGTGATTTGAGAACTGCAGGTCAGTTAGACAGACGTCAATTGTATGCAAAGTTCTTGGAACAGATTTTGAAAGAGAAAATAGATAAGGACATAGAGATAAATGACAACTGGGATAATATACAACATGGTTTTACAAAAGACAGATCATGCCAAACCAATCTGTTCTCTTTCGTTGAGAAGATAACTGATTTTCTAGACAAAGGAAATGCAGTAGATCTGATCTACCTGTATTTCTGTAAAACATCTGATACTGTTTCACATGGGAAATTATTAGTTAGACTGGAGTAAATGAGGATTAATACAAGAAAAGAAAGGTAGACAAAGAACTAGTTAAAGGGGAGACAACAATAGGTCATGAGGAAAGCGGAACTGTCAGGTTGGAGGGAAGTTATTAGCAGAGTTCCACATGGACAGGTCTTGGGTCCAATCTTATTTCACATTTTCATTAATAATTTGGCACAAAAAATGTTAATAAAATTTGTGGATGACCCAAAGTTGGAGATATTGCCAATATGGAAAAGTGCTGGAATATCACACAAGCAGATCTGAATGACCTTGAAAACTGGGAGTAATAGAAGTGGGGATGAAATTTAACAATGCAGAATGCAAGGTCATGCACATATAAATTAATGAGAATTTTGGTGTAAGTTGGGGATTTACCAGTTGGAAATGATAGAGGAGGAGAAAGATCTGGCTGTATTGATTGATCATAGGATGACTATGAGACGTCAATGTGACACGGCCGTGTAAAAGGCTAATGAAATCCTAGGATGCATCAGGCGAGTTATTTCCAGTAGAGATAAGGAAATGTTACTACCTTGTACAGGGCACTGGTGAGATCTCATTTGGAATACAATGTGCAATTCCGTTCTCCCATGTTTAAGAAAGATGGATTCAAACTGGAACAAGTAACAGAAAAGGGCTACTCAGATGATCAGAGGAATGGAGAAAAATGGTTACTAACCTTTCTGTAACCATTGTTCATCAAGATATGTTGCACATGTCCATTCCACTGTAAGTGTTTGTATGCGCCAGTGCACACTTGTTGGGGAGATTTTACCCTTATTGGTATCTATCAGGATGGCCTGAATTCCCTCTGTCCCACATATATTGCACAGGCATAAAATGCTAAGTTGCCTCCATCCCTGAGCTCCTTCCTACTGGAACGACTCCAATGGAGAAGGAAAGGAGGGTGGGTCGGGGACCGGACATGTGCGACATGTCTTGCAAAACACCAGTTATGGAAAGTTAGTAACCATGTTTTCTTCTTTGTGTGATGGCACATGTCCATTCCACTGCAGGTGACTGACAAGCAGTGCCTCCGGAGATAGGCTTAGAGTCTGTCTGAACAGGAACGGCAGGCGTACTCGACCAAATTTAGCACCATCTCTAGATTGTTGTGCGATTGCATAATGAGAGGCAAACGTGTAACAGGATGACCAGGTTGCTGCTTTGCAAATGTCTAAAATGGGCATATGAGCCGGAAATGCCGAAGAGGCCACTTGGGAACTAATCTAGACCCAACACATTATCCAGTGGCTTCACATTAGCCAACTGGTAACACAGGTGAGTACAACTGGCTACCATGATGAAATTGTCTGCGTAGAAACTGGACTGTCCTTCAATCTGCAAATGCAATACAATATTGAGACAAAAACCTGAAAGTTTTGGTCCGTTCTAGACAAAGTGCTAACACTCTTCTAACATCTATTGTGTGCAGTGTCTCCTTTCCCTTATTACCATGAAGTTTTGGGAAGGTCAGTAAGAAAATTGTTTGCTTGATATGAAAAGTGGAGAGCACTTTTGTAGGAGTACTTGGATGGAGACAAAGGTAAACTTTATCTATGGAGAAAAAGATATATGGAGAGTCTGCTATTAATGCTCTCAACTCCCCATCTCTTCTGGCTGATGTAATGTCTACTAAAAACTCTACCTTTGTTGAAAGGTGAAGCAAAGGCCAGGCAACCAGAGGCTTGTAGGGGGACTTATCAGCTTTGTTGAGACTAGATTCAGGCCTATGGGGAATCAGGACCCTGGGCAGCAGGTGTAAGAGGCTGGGGAAGGTTGTTTCCTCAATTAGCTGCCACCAGAAGCTGCCGCTCTGCCTCTCTATGCCACCCCCAATTTGCCACAGGCTGTGGTCCGTCCCGTTCCATGAAGCCCCTCCCTACCCACCACCTCTGCCTCTTTGCCCTCTCTCCCAAGAAGTGTGAGTAGTGGGTGGGGAGACCTCAGGAGAGGGGGTGGAGAGACATAAGCAGTGGGGGAGAGGGCTCAAGGAAGGGAGCAGAGAGGGGCCCAGGGTGGAGGGAGTCTGGAGTGTGAGCAGGATCTTGGGGGAAGGGGTGGAGCAGGGGTCAGGGTTACAATCAGGGAGCAGGTTCTCCCCTGCCCAGGCTCCCCAAAGGCAGGAGTCACGTGTGGCCTATAAGTAGGACTCTGTATGTGTGGAAAAAGTCTGCCCAATCCCTTAAAAAACCTTACAGCCATTGGGGTGGTAAAAAGGACGCAGCTATCCACCGGAGGAGGAAATGCTGGTGCAGGGGCTAGCGGGCCCTGATTGATCTAATCACCAACCCTTGATTTCTCAGGTATGAAAGATGGTCCAGGACACGCTGGGTAAAAGCTAGAATGGGGAGATCCCTTTCAGCCTCAACCAAGCAGAAAACTTCTTCCGCTGAGCAAAGCAACAGTATTTCTTGCACCTCGCTGGAGCAGGACTCCTCTGTCGATGAGAGAGGGTAAGCCTGTACATCCAGAATGAGGCTTTGCATTGTGTACAGCAGTAAGGCCCTTTGTCGAATCCAGCACCACTGCAATAAATTCTATTTGCTCTACTGGGAACAGGTCGGATAAGGCTCAGTTCGTCAAGTGGCTGAGTGCGTTGGAGGTGGGCTGGATTATGCAAATACTGGACATTCTCTGAGACCTGGATCAACCTCTTATCAGCCAGTTGTCTAGGTAAGGGAATACAAGGATTCCCAACCTCTGAAGGAAAGCTGCTACCGCCGCCAGACGCTTCATAAAAGCAGCAAGGGCACTGAGTGACTGAAGGGGAGGACTATGAAATAATCAAGGCAGTTGTGACAGCAAATCTTGGAAACGTTCTGCGGCTCTAATGAGTTTTTACTAATCTAGCTAACTGATTGATTAACCAGCTACTAAACTCCACTAATGCTGCATGGGGCCGTTCACAGGCATTCCATGGGTACCGTTCACAGGCGCTCCATGGGTACCATTCACAAGTGGTCCATGGGTACTGTTCACAGGCGCTGCACAGATACCGTTCACAGGTGCTGCATGGGTACCATTCACAGGTACTTCATGGGTACCGTTCACAAGCGCTCTATGCATGCCGTTCACAGTCTCTCCATGGGTACCATCCACAGGTGCTCCATGGGTACCGTTCACAGCCGCTCCATGGGTACCGTTCACAGGCATTCCATGGGTACCATTCACAGGTGCTCCACGGATACCATTCACAGGCGCTCCATGGGTACCGTTCACAGCCGCTCCATGGGTACCGTTCACAGGCATTCCATGGGTACCATTCACAGGTGCTCCATGGGGACTGTTCACAGGTTTTCTGTAAAGACTTGGAGTAGAAAGGCCAGGGAGCTCCAATAACCATCATGGACTGTAAGACAGAGCTGAGGGGAATCAGTGGCAGGTTGGACCATTATGTTGTATAGTGTGCATGAAAGAAGAGTGCACTCAGGTTGCCCCAACAGGTACCGCCGAGGGTATAGACTCTCCAGCAGCTGTGCACTGGAATTTACAAGCACCTATAGTGAAAGGACAAGCGTGAGCACTTGGAGAAGAATCTCCCTTTCTGAAAGGAGACTTAGATGCTACCAAGTTAAAGCTGAGGGGAGACATGTTTGCTCTCTATAAATATACTAGAGGGATAAACACCAGGGAGGGTAAGGAGTTCTTTAAGTGAAGGGCCAATGCTGGCACAAGAACAAAGGGATATAACTGACCATCAAGTTTAGGCTTGAATTTAGATGAAGGTTTCTAAGTATGAGAAGAGGAAAAGCCTAACCAGTGGAGGAGTCTTCTCAGCTAGCTTAGCCTGGTTCAAGACTGAGCTTGATAAGTATATGGAGGGATGGTTTGAGGAGACTGCCTGCAAGGGCATAGGGCCAGTCCATCATTGCTACTAGTACGTATCTCCAATGGCTCGAGATGGGACGCTATTGGGGCAGACTTGGAATTGTTACAGAGAATTCTTTTCCCAGACATCTGCCTGCAGGGCCTTGCTCACATGCTCAGTGTCTAAGGGATCATCATGTGGGGCCAGGAAGGAATATTCCCCCAGGTCAGGTTGACGAGAGACCTGGGGGAAGGAGGTTTGCCTTCCCTTGCAGCATGGGATGCGGGTCAGTTGCAGGTTTAAGTTAGAGTAAAGGGTGGATTCTCTGTAGCGCGAAGTCTTTACACTATGATTTGAGGAGTCAGTGACTGTTACAGGAGGAGGTGGGTGAGTTTCTGTGGCTTGTGATGTGTGATATGAGACTAGATGATCATGTGGCCTCTTCTGGACTTAAAATCTATGAGGTCTTGCCTGCCCCACCTCCACCCAGCCCTCATCTCCTCCCCTGCCTGTCTACCTGACCCCATAGAGTGCCGGGTGCAGCCTATTCATCCCTCCCCTCCCCTGATTTCCCATGTCCCAGGTTCAACCACCCCTGCTCTCTGGAGCAGAGTGGAGCACTGACCCCAACCCGAAGCACTTCCCTACTCACTGGTGTTGGCTGGAGGGCAGAGCTCACAAGGGTTCCCCCAGGCACGGCCCAGTGAGCAGCAGCAAGAGGCCCGAGTGACGCCCACACCGATTTCAGCACTGCAGGAGATTCCACCGTCCCCTCGGTCCTGGGTGTCCAGGAAACAGTTCCCGACGCGGGTGTCTGCACAGGACAGGGCGGAAAGGAGACTGTGAGCCTCACCGAGCTCTCAGAAGGGGAAGGACAGAGTCAATCTTGGGTGGCAATGGAGGAAGGGGCCTAGGAACTGCCCTCCTCGCCTGCCATAGCTGGCCTGCTTTACCATCAGTCACACTGACCTAGCCCCACAATGGGCCATAGGCTCCCAGCACACATGGGAACACACGCCCCACGGCACTAAGCTAGGTGCCCAGACCCCTCAACAATGCATGGGGAGACAGGTGTCCTGCAATTCACAACAGCCAGCCTGCCATGGGGTTCCTGATGCCAGGGCGTGCTCAGTCCCGCTCCTCCCACAGAGCTTGCTATGCCCAGGCTGCAGGACAGGGCAAGCTTTGCCAGTGATCCCGCTTTGACGGTTCAGTGCTCACGCGGGAGGGCTGAGCCTGGTGCAGGCCAAGAGACTCGCACCAGCTCCGCTCCACCTAGCACACTAGGAACAGCAGTGTGGACCCAGCAGCCTGGCTGGCGGCTCAAGCTGTTTGCCTGGGCCCAGGCCTGCCTGACTGCCTGGGCCCAATCTGGGGTGGCCAGCACACGCCTTTGCTGGTGCCACAATGTCCAGTTAGCTGAAGCCTGTCTTCCCGTGCTGCAAAGCTAGGACGCACCTCCCACTGCAGGGTAGCCATACCGGGAGCCATTTCTAGCAAGTCTCAGGGGGCCATGGAGGAGGAGGAAGCAGCCCTTAGTTCACTGGCCCTGAGTTTAGGCTGCTCCCTGGGGTAAGGAGAGGAGATCAGAGGAGGGCTCTGTGCCACCCAGGTGAGTGTTCTGACCCTTGACCTAGCGTACGGCCTGTGAATAGTCGCTCCTGCCGGAGTTGTTTCACTTTGATTAAATAGTCACCTAATTTACTAGGAACGGGGCAGACAGAGTGAAAATGACTCTGTCATGTGGTGTTCAGGGCTCCTGTCTGGGGGTGGGAGACACCTGTTCAAATGCGTTCTAATCACTGGGTCCAAGGCTGTGAGGGAGATTCCTGCCCCCACCCCCAATGGGTTCTTGTGGAGTTAGGTGGCCTCTGAGCTCCCAAGGGTGCAATGGGTGGTAGAGCACTGGACTCCCCTGGTTTGTGGATGTGGGGGGGCTAGGGGGGAGGTAGCACCGGAGTGACTGGGGGGGGCAGCCATGTGCATGCCTGGGGCTGGGACATAAAGTGAAGCACCTTTAACTGCAAAACCACAGGAGCCCAGGGAGTTTAGGTGCCTACAGGGAGGGGGTCAGGGCAGCTGAGCAGGATTCGTGGGTCACAGCAGAGGGCGGGGTTGCCAGGGGTCAGGGTTCGAATTGTGCATCTCAGTCGCATCTTCAGGTCTTAAGCCACTAAGTCAGGTAGCCTGGGCGAAAACCCCTCTGATTGGCTGCCTGCCCCACCTCCTGAACAATCAGGCTGCTGCTGAAGGAGGCAGGTGGTACTTTTCCCTCTTCCCCCGCCCAGGAGCCAGCTGAAAGGATGGCGGGGCAGAAAGAGCCCAGCAGCTCGGGGTAGCTCTTCCCACCCCTGTGAACTGTGTGATAAATAAATTTGTTCATCTTTGAAAGTGCCAGAGGACTCCTTGTTTGTTTTCCCTCTGGGTGGGGTCTGCACTTCCCCCATCTCTAGCGGTGGCCAGCACCAGACTGAATGGGGCTGGGCGGCGCCAAGCACTGGAGCGGCTGGTTCTCACTGGACGTGGGGCGAGGGACCTGCTGGCAGGGGTCTTGCTGCGCGAAGCTGCACTCACCCACACACCCCACTCCGGTGGGGTTCAGCTCAAAGTCCTGGGGGCAGTTACATAAGTAGCTGCCTGGGGTGTTGACGCACAGTCCGTTGATGCAGTTCACAGGGTCTGCGCACTCGTTGACATCTGCAGGGACGGAACGACTCGGTCTCAGGAGCGATTGCTGGTCACCAGCACGTTGGGCAATGTCGGCCACCTCCCTATGCTCCCATGTGAGAGGAGCATCGTCGCGCCCCACTGGTGACAAAGCCCACCCCCACCCCTTGTCCCGCAGGGTCCTTGGTACCTGGCCCGGTTACAGCAAACCCCACCCAGTGACTGATGCTCAGCTCCCAGCTCAGTCTTCCTATCTGGGGCTGGGACCATTCGCCCCCTGCGGGTGACCCCAGGGCACTGGCCAAGAAGGACCGATCCCCCAGGGTCCTGTGCCGAGGCTGCATGGGCCCCAGTTACCTGTGCAGTTGCCTCCGCTCCGGTCGAGCTCATAGCCGTCATCACAGGCGCAACGGAACATCCCCGGCAGGTTCTGGCAGCTCCCGAAGACGCAGATGTTCTGGAAGGTGCATTCATCGATGTCTGCCAGGGAGAGAGCCAGGCACATCAGGCCTGGCTGGGCTGAGGGGCCCACGAGCAGCTTCCACTCGACCGCCCCACTGAGAGAGTGCAACACGATAGCCCAGGCCAGCCAACTGCTGCCGAATTCCTGCCAGGATCCCCAGGGAGCGCTCCTCCAGGCACTTTTCTGGAGCCGGAGGGGTCGCTGGCCTGGGCTCAGTGCGGACCTCATGCAACGGGCATCCCCCTCCAACAGCCATCTTCACCACCTGCCATCACTCCATCGCTGGGCCTTCGGTAACCCTCAGGCAGCACCTTTGCCGTAGCTTACATGGAGAATTCAGCCCCTTGCTGGGCAGAGTGCATGAGGGGAAGGGCCAAATGCCAGTCCCTGTGGATCCCTGGAGAATCTCTGGCCTCAGCAGATGCCACAGGCTCCCCGAGCCCCTTCAGTCTTTAGCTGCCAGTTGGGGCCAGTGACTGGAGCCTTGGCATGCTCTCTGGGATGGTAGCAGGACCAGTTCCCAGCACTGGGCAGCAGCCTGGCATGAAGGCCTGGCTGTGCCAGGGAGCAGAGAAAGGCCAAGTAACACCCATGCTGTAGGCTCCTTGCTCTCTTACCCTGGCAGGCCCTGCTGTCCTCTGTGGGGTTGAAGCCCATCTCGCACTCACAGCGGTAGCCCCCGGGTGCATTCAGACACTGCCCATTCTCGCACAGGTTCACGTTGTCTGCACACTCGTCCACATCTGCAGGAGAGGTCACTGGCACGTCAACGCAGCAACGGGCAGAAGGCTGGAGCCTCCACCACCACCGTGGGAAACCCCCATGAACTGCCACCTTCTTACTCACCCCCTGCCCCTGGCTCACCGGCAGCTGGAGGTGGCTGCGCAAGAGAGGAAAGGAAGCCAGCTACTGTTGTGGGTTCCTGTAAGCACCTGAGGCAGACACATTTTTGGGAAGGGTTCCCAGATCTATAGCAGGCCCCCTACCCGCTACAGGCATGAGGGAAGCAAGCAATGAGACAGCTCTCACTCCATCCTGGGCATGGGGAGCTGGCCAGAGCGGTCCCACAGGTAACCAAACCAGTGAGGATGGGGTTCCTATGGGTATCCCAGGGGATAGGGTTGGAGGGGTCCCAGGGGTAATTGAGCAGGACGGGCTTGGAGATCCCAAAGATAACCCACTGGGTGGGGTGGGGGAATCCCATGGGTAACTAAGAGGGCTGGGAGGGGGATCCTATGGATAATCAAAGAGGAGGGGATGAGGTAGGGAATCTGTTGTGACTATTGGAACTATAAAATGTACCTGCTGTACACTGAAATGTCAGAGGATGGTGGATGTTGATAAGATGTTGGCTAAGCTATATGTTTTGCCTAATCAAGAAGTCACCTTAACAGTCAGAGGAGTTGTTTCAACACATGAATATTAAAACCAAGTGCAAGGGTCCCAGACACTGAAGCTGGATTAGTCCAAATGCAAAGACCCTGCTGTTCTAGTCCCAGGGCTGCTGAAACTACACTTGGTAAAAACAGAAGATGGGGAACCAGATGTTAATTGACCCAAACTGGCGTGGCGGCCTAATTGGTGGATGTTATAATGAGGGGGATGAACTATGCTCCCCACTCTTCCCCTGTTGCAGTTTCTTAAAAAGAGACTGAAAAAGGCCCATCATCTCTCTCATCTCCCAGTCCACTTGATCCATCTCATCTCTTCCTCCCTCGCCCACAGATAGAAGGAGAAAACGAGGCTGAAAGACTCTTCTGGGAGGAAGGCCAGCTGGCCTTGCACTTGTTCAGAGAACCTTAGTTTTAACTTGTGAATTGAGAAAACCATCCCATCGCCGTGACATCCAGTCCTCAGTCTGCAATGGGGAGACCTAAGTACCAGCATCTCAGAGACATGCAAGACCCTGTTCTGCTTTCCTTCTCTTGTGCTACTTGCTGTCCCAGTTCCTTCCTCCTAGCCCTTCTCTTCCTCTCTTGGCTTGTCACTGAACTCTGCTTCAGCACAGTGAGATGAGCTCACTGCCGTACTGCTCTGTCTAGGGAGAAAGGTCCCAATCAGACAATGACCTCAGTGTGACCCAGAGACCAAGCAACTGGTGCTGCGGTCGACCCGCCATCAATCACCCATTCGCGACTGAGCAGCCATGCAACTTTCCAAAGCACCTTTTCCATCTCACCTCTCCCCCATCTTGTCTTGGTTTGGTAGAAACATGAGAAGCAAATATCCTTTGTACATCCAAGATCAATAGTAAAATTAACCCTTTCCTTTTCATCAATGAAAAGTTGTTTTGAAAAGAAGAGATTCTAATATTTGGCTTCCAAAATGAGAAAAACTTTAAAGGTTTGGCTAAGTTTGTTTTGCACAAGCAATTTGTGCAGTTTCAATATAAATGCTGGTTTTAATTTCTAGTTCTTTCTTGTGTTTGATCAATAAACTTTCAACTTCAGAATGAATTCTTTTGGGTGTTTGCCAAGAAATCGGGTAAAGTACAGTCTCTTTAGGAAGAAAAAACCCAGATCTCTTTGCAACACAAGTTTTATATTGGAGAGCCAAGATGTGGGAGGTGGTAACTTTTATTGGACCAACTTCTATTAGTGCAAGAGACACACTTTGGAGCCACACAGAGCTCCTTTTATATTGGGCAGTCAAATAGCTATAACTCCTCTAACTCTTTTGGCCCTTTAATTTAATTCAAGAGATCCCATGTGCAACTGAGCAGGATGGGTTGGGATATTCCCAGGGCAACCAAGCGGGTGAGGATGGGGGGATCCCAGTGATAACTGAGCAGGATTCGATGGGGAGATCCCCAGGGTAGAGGGTGGGGCATCCCATGGGTAACCGAGCAGGATGGGCAGGCCTTGGGGAATGTCCCTGGCCATCAGGCAGGGTTTGCACCCCAGAGGATGAGGGTTGGTGGGGGAGGGAAGGGTCTCTCTGCCTCGGCTGTCTCATCTCCCACAGAAGGCAGGCAGGGATCAGTTGGCTTCCCCAGGGGAGAGTGGAGCAGGCACCTGGACACCCTGTACCTGAGCAGGAGAAGCCGTCACCAGTGAACCCCTCTCGGCAGGCACAGCGGTAGGAGCCGGGCGTGTTCACGCAATTAGCGTTCAGGTTGCACTTGTGCTCCTCAGTGGCACATTCATCCAGGTCTGAGGGAGAAGCCAGTGAGAGAATTCCTGGTCCCTGAGTCTGAGCCCAGAGGGCAGCACAGGATTATGTGCTGGGGTCTGAGTGGCTGCACTGGGTTCCAGCCCCCGGCACTCCTCCCCCTGCTGGGAGTGTGCAAACACAGCCCCACACACATACACTGCCTGTGACACTTGTACACAGGCACACATGCATACACTGCTTGAGACACTGACATGTGCAAAGACACACACTGCCTGTGACACACACACTGCCTGGGACACTGACACATGCACAGACACATTTGCTGCTTGTGTGACAGTGATACACGCATGCACTGCCAGAGACAGACAGACACACACACACACACACACATACAAAATGGGCAATGACTGCCTAGGAAGGAGTATTGCAGAAAGGGATCTGGGTGTCATAGTGGACCACAGGCTAAATATGAGTCAACAGTGTAACGTTGTTGCAAAAAAAGCAAACACGATTCTGGGATGTATTAACTGGAGTATTGTAAGTAAGGCATGAGAAGTAATTCTTCCACTCCACTCCACCCTGATTAGGCCTTAACTGGAGTATTGTGTTCAGTTCTGGGTGCCTCATTTCAGGAAAGATGTGGAGGAATTGGAGAAAGTCCAGAGAAGAGCAACAAGGATGATTAAAGGTCTGGAATACTTGACTAATGAGAGATTGAAAGAGCTGGGCTTGTTTAGTCTGGGAAAGAGGAGACTGAGAGGGGACATGGCAATAGTTTTCAAGTACCTAAAAGGTTGTCATGAGGAGGGGGCAGAAAAATTGTTCTCCTTAACCGCCAATGATAGGACAAGAAGCAATGGGCTTAAATTATGGCAAGGGAGGTTTAGGTTGGACACTAGGAAAAAATTCTTAACTCTCAGGGTATTAACCACTGGAATAAGTTGCCTAGGTAGGTTGTGGAATCTCCATCATTGGAAATTTTTAATGAGCAGGTTAGGCAAGCACCTGTCAGGGAGGCTCTCGAGAAGAGGTTCCCAACTTGTGGTCTGTGGACCACTGGTGGTCTGTGAGGGTACTGCAGGTGGTCCGCGGAGGGGAAAAAAAAGATAATTACTGCAAGTAATGTACTGTGACGAGTGCAATATTTTTGTGAGTGAGCATAATAAATTATTAGAAATAGCGGCTTTTTTAATACCCTGACTCCTGTCAGCCATAGGCTATGTTAAAAATGTTTAAAATGGCTTGCTTACATGGTGGTCCACAAAAGCTTTCGATGATGATGCAGTGGTCCACAAAAAGGAAAAGGTTGGGAACTGCTGGTGATGATACTTGGGACTGGACTCGATGACCTCTCATGGTCCCTTCCAGTTCTATGATTACACACACACACACACACACACACACACAGCCAAAGACACTGGCGTGTGCATAGACTCACACACAGCCTATGAGACCCTGACACACACATACACAAACTGCCTCTAGACACTGACACGTGCACAGACACACATACCATCTGAGTCGCTGATACATGTAGTCACACACACACGCTGCCTGAGACACCAGCACTCATGTACTGCCCGTGAGACATTGACACACATGCACACATACACTGCCTATGTGAACACGTTGGCCCCTGGAGCACTCGGTGTGTGCAGCTGACCCCAGTGTCCACAGGTGAACATGGCCAGCACCATGGACACACACTAGCAGCTGGTAGACTCATCTGCCCATCTGGGCTGGGAACTCACCATTGCATTTCAGCCCATCTCCAAGCCAGCCCGTGCGGCATTTACACTTGAAGCTGCCGGGAACGTTGATGCACGAGGCATGCATATCACAATTGTGAGCGCCGATCTCACACTCATCGATATCTGCACACAGGAAGGACGTTAGACTTGACCTAGCCAGGCCCTGTCCCATTCCCCGAGCGAGGTGGGGGCAAATCTATGGGCTGTACACACCTGGCTACGGGGCTTGGAGTGACCATAGGGAGAGACAAGGCTGAGCCAGGAGTGACCCTGCTGGGGCAATAAGGATGGAGTGGTGTGACACAGGAGTGACCCCATTGAGACACTGGGGGATGGACCAGGCTGAGCCAGGAGTGGCCCCACTGAGACAATGGGGACAGGCTGGGGTAAGAGGAGCGTCAGGCCCATAATATATAAATCGGTTGGGTACAAATTCCTGCCTAGAGCCAAATGCAGGTGACCCATGAACTCTGACCCTGGCAATTCCTTCCCCCTTGGGGTGGAGGGCATCCTTGCAGGAACCAGCTGCCTCAGTGACTTGGCTTCCTGCCTATGGCATTGCTCCTCACTAGCCGGCCCAGGCAGGGGCTCACTGCAGCCCCATTCCCACCTGTGCAGCCTGTTGTCCCCTTCTTGACGAAGTAGCCCAGCTGGCAGTGGCAGATGAAGGAGCCCTTAGTGTTCTCACACTCGCCATGCAGGCAGATGTTGGGGTTCAGGTCACACTCATTCACATCTGCAAGAGAAAACGGCTTGGTACCTGGAGCCCTGTGCCAGGTCGGCCCTCCTGCCCCAGAGACCACAGGGAGCAGCCTTCTCACCAATACATGTCTTCATGTCCAGGGAAGCCATGAATCCCTCGAAGCAGAGGCAGCGATACTCTCCCGGGATGTTGGTGCACTGGCCCCCGTCGCAGATCTCTGGGTTGTCCTCGCACTCGTCGATATCTGGGGCATAGGGAGACCTTGTCAGAGCTGGGGGCTTCGGCCTCGGAGGAAGGAGCCCAGAGCCAGAGCCAGCAGCGGGAGAGATCATTGACAGAGGAGGGGGTTTGGTTTCACAGGGACTAAGCGAGGCAGGCAGGGCGGTCGGGCTGCAGCTGTGAGGATCCAGTGGTGCGGAGCAAGAGCTCCAAGCCCAACCGCCAGGGGAAGGCTGGGGCAGGGCCGCCTGGCTCTCATGGCCAGGCCAGGGCACTTGCAGGGCAGGGAATGGCCCCTGCTCAGCCACTCCTGGCTCATCAGGAAACATCAGTATTGTGGTGCCTCAGGTTAACTAGGGCATTGCCTGGGCCACTGGGGTTGCCATAGAAACAAATGGGAGGGTGCTTGGGAAACCTGTTTGTCTAGTCTTGCAGTTTTCTCCAGACATGCTGAATAAAGCATGGGAACTTCTAAGCCTGTTATTTCTATTAATCCCATAATATTCCTGGTGACACGGGGTGATGAGAGAATATCTTGTGAACCCAGGAAATCCTGAGCCATGTACGAATGAATTTTCTTCTCATTGTTTGCATGCCTGTGTCATGGGGCTGGAGGGGGATGGTGACTGGAGTTGAAATCAAGTACGAAATACCCACCTGGCTGCCAGGGACATCAGTGTCTGCACTGGGCTGGGGGCAGCGTGAGCTGGTGGGTGCCCATCAGTGAAGTGGGGGCAGTGTGAGCTGAGGGCACCCATCAGGGCTCAGGGCTCAGGGCTCGGGACAGTGTGAGCCAGCAGAGTCCATCTGTTGCCCATCACCCCTCAAGATATGACCCACAGAGAGTCTCACCCACTCCCGTGTGAGGCTGTAATGCCCCCCTGTAGCGCCCTGCGCAGTGCTTGAGCGAGAACCAGACCAGCTCGCTCCCCGCTCACCTGCGCACGACCGCTTGTCTGGCATCAGCGCGTAGCCTTCGCTGCAGCTGCATTGGTAGCTGCCCTCTGAGTTGGTGCAGTGAGTGTCGCAGCCGCCGTTCATGATGGTGCACTCATCAATATCTGCATGGGAACAGCCACGCCCCAGTCACCGCCAGGCCCACTGCTGGGCCCGAGCCATGCAGCTGGATGGGACCCCCACGCGGCGCCACCATCCTGAGAGCTGCAGGCTACTTTCTTCCCAGCTTCTTGCTGTCCAGCCCATGCCAGGATGTCTGGTGCTAAGCGAGCCTGTGACAGATGGACCCACCTGCTGCAGCTTGTTCCCCGGGAGCTTCCCTCCCTGGCTCCCTCCTGCAGGGGTGCTACACTGTCGATTCTGCTTCACACTGAGCCTTAAAGGCAGCCCATTGCCTGGCCCCTGGCTTGCAGCTGGGGGATGCCCCGAGGTTTAAGAGCAGAAGGGCCCACACTGGTCATCCCCTTTGTCCCCCTCCCCTGAGCTTGCTCAGCCCCACACACTCACCCACGCAGCCCTGCCTGTCTGGGGTGCCTTGGAAGCCAGAGTCACACGTGCATTGGTAGGTGCCAATGATGTTGACGCAGCGCCCATTGCGGCACAGGCTGTCGCTGAGGGAGCACTCGTTGATGTCTGGGGGGGAGAGTGAAAGGGTTAATGGGCCAGCTGGGCTCAGCTACTCCCAGCTTTGCTGCTTCGGATTTCCTCCCCCACCAAGGAGAACCAGCTTACTTCCCCAGCTCGCTGGCTGCAGCTCCCGGGCTCCTTCCAGCCCTGTTCCTGACCACGTTTGCTGGGCTCATTTAGAGAATGTCAGTCCATGGGTCCAACCTCCAGCAGCTGGTCCCCACCAGGATCTCCCCTTGCCCCATGTCTCTTCCCAGCTTGCCCAGCATGCACAATAATGCACTTTGGGCTGTCCAGCTTCTTGCCAGCGGCCTCCAGCCTTGCCCACTCCCATGGTGGTCAGTCCCCACAGCGGACAGTCCTGCCCCTCCTTGTCCACCCCAATGGCAGCCAGCCCCCCTCCCACATCTCTCCCCTTGGCAGCCAGTCTCCATGTCGGACAGTTCACCCCCCCCATCCATCCCCATGGTGCTCAGTCCTTATGAACAGTGGAGAGCTGACCAGGCTCCGTAACTGCACGGTAGCTCTGGGGGGTGACAGATTGGGCCCAATCCTGTGATATGCAGAGTGTCCTCATCTCCCCACTGACTTGAGTGGGGCCTGTGTGTGCCCAGCTCAGGCTCAGGCCCTCTGTGAGGGATCTCACCCCGTGGAAACCCACCACGACCCCTGAGCTGGCTCAGGTCACGGCATGGGCCGTGGCTGCTGGGCTGTGAGTGGCAGCAGGAGCTCACCTACGCAGACACTGCCTTCCGTGCTCAGCTCGTGGCCCTGGGGGCAGATGCACTCGAAGCTGCCCTCTGTGTTGACGCAGATCCCGCCACGGCACAGCAGTGGGTCCCGTTCGCACTCGTCGATGTCTGGGGAGAGCCGGACACAATGGCTTGGCGGGTCTGGCTGGCACTGGGGGTCTCCCAGGCACGTGTGGTTGCCTGGGCTAAGGAGCATTGCCCTAGAAGGACCCTGAGACCAGGCAGGGGCCCAGCCCCAAATCCCCCCCAAACAGACGGCCATTCCCCAAGGATAATGCCACAACACGGCCCAGGCCCGGAACAAGCCTTGCGGACGTTACAAAGCGCTAGTGCTTCCAGCGTGTGGAGCCCAGAGCACGTCTCCATGCTGGGGCATTTAGGAGCCTCCTTTACAGAGCCCCTGCACCCTGGCTCCCTGGGCTCCTGGCTCCGCCCATGTCCAGCCCTGCGTGTGTCCACTCCCCATGCCTCTCAGCACTCCCTGAGCCCAGGAGGTCAGGGTTTGAGCGAGGTGTTTGAACTCCAAAGCGGACATCGTTGCTGTGTCTGGTCCCAGCTCATCCAATGCAGACCAAGCTACTCGAAGTGTCGCCTGTGCTGTAGGAGCGCGGCCCATGCCTGGGCCTGCCTGTGACGCAGGAAGCAGGAGGTTCCCAGGGGCTGCGTGGAGCACCTGCAGCTGCAACAGGATGTGCTGCAGGCACATGGGAGGTCAGCAGCTGGCACCAGCCAGCACAGTGACTGGCCTGGCCTGCGCAGCTCGGCCATGGGAGCAGAGGGGTGCCCTGAACATGGCTCCAGGAGAGCCGGTGAGAGCGCAAAGATCAGTGCAGAAAGCTCCATGCACCAGGTCAGCGGCACCTGGCCAGGGCCTGATGCCATGCCCCCCCCCCCCGCCCTGCTGGGAGCCAGGCTCTTTTGTGATGTGGGCTGGTGCCACCCGGTGGAACAGGAGCAGCAGAGCTGTTACGCCCTGTCCGTGTGCTGAGCCCAGCATCGGCCCCTCAGCCTCCTGCCGGCACTGCTGCTGCTCAGCTATTCCGAGGCAGCCGGCGGAGGGCTCAGCCCCTCACTGCATTGTTCCACTGGGTGCCAGCAGGACGTGCTGGCGGGGCAGAGGCCAGGCCGTGTGGGCGCCCCCCAGCTGGTGAGAGGCACAGTTGGAAGCCGTCATACCGGAGTTCTCACTACCATGAAGAGGGGCTTTGTCCAGGCCCTGAGAACTGGCCCGTTGCTGCCATGGAAATGGGAAGATCATTCAGGCTTGCCTCAGATGGGAAGAGGGGCAAATTTGGCTCCTTCCCTCCCCAAAAGGCACTTTCCCAGTGGGTCGAATTCCCCAGTTCGAGGGAGAGTGAGGGACTAACTAATTCCCCTGAACCCTGCTCCAGCAGGCACAGGGTGCTGAGCGCCCAGCTGCTCTTAGAGATGCTAGCAGCCGCTGTCTCCTTTATCCCACCCTGCTGCCCACATGGGCTCCAGGGCTCTCTGCAGTGGGGCCAGCTGCTGCCTGGGACACAGGAGACGGACGGTGCCTGGCAGCTTTCTGAACGACACCCCAGCTAGTGGCAGCACAACGGAGGCAGCACAGGGGCCCCAAGGCCTGGCTGTGTGATGGGACAGGGTCTCCCTCCCACTGCTCCTCCAGCAGGTGAGGCTCGTGGGGTCTAGCTGTTCACAAGAGCCCCCAGCTGTTGCAGAGACTCCCCATGGAACACACGGAGAGACCCTCCCCCAGAGACGTGCCCAGCACGCGTTCTGCCCCAGCCATCCTGGGCCGCGGGGCTCTCACCCATGCAGTTCTTCATCATCATGAAGCCGCTCTCATAGCCCTCGAAGCACTCGCAGTCGAAGCTGCCCGGGGTGTTGACGCAGGTGCCGTGACCGCACAGGTCCGGAGAGATGCGGCACTCATCGATATCTGCGGGCACAGGAGGGGCTCAGCCAGGAGCAAGCCAGCCCCTGGAGCCAGGGGCAAGCTGGGGGCACTCCGGGGCGAGGGGTCTGCCCGCCAGGAACTGAGAGCATGGAAGGGACCGCTGCTCTCTGAGGCCAAGGCGGGCCCAGGCAACTTGTCTTGATGGGAGGAGACACCAGCTGTTGTCTTCCCTGCACGTTGATCAGAATCTGCGGCTCACATGCTGCAGGCTGGTGCTTTTTGGTGCTGGCTGCATACTCACTGGGATGGTGCTTACCCCAATCCTGCGGTAATTGCCCAGGATAGTGCAGCTGCATCCTGCAGAAGGGAGCTGGCCCAGGAGACTGGAGAATACAGCAGCAGGGCAGCCCATGACCCGGCCTGGCTGCCTGGGCCAGAACAGGCACAGGATGGGGAGGGCTCTTCTCCCCTTACCTGTGCAGTTTCTTTCCTCGGCATCCAGAGCGAAGCCATTGCCGCAGAGACAGCGGAAGCTGCCAATGGTGTTCCGGCAGGTCCCGTGAGTGCAGAGGCCAGAGAAGACTTTACATTCGTTCACATCTGGAGGCAAAGGCAGTCGTCAGTGTGGCAGTGGGGTGGGGGTCCATCTCCTGGCTAAGGGAGCAGGTCCCTAGGCACTGGCTTCAGCCAGGAAGGGACTTGAGCCCCTGGGCTCAACAGGCACCCACTCCCCTCTCACCTTTGTAGAAGGGCCTGCCTGAGAGCACATCCCCTCTGTTGGCAAAGCCGGGTCCCCTGGGGCAGATGGCCTTGTACTCGCTGCTGCCGGCCTTGGGGCACTCTTCACAGTCACTGCCCCAGGCCGCGCCCACTGAACAGCAACACATGTCCAGCCGGTACTTCCCGGGCAGGGGCGCCGTGCACTCATCCTCATCCCACTTCATGTAGCACTGCTCTGCCCGCACATCTGGGGAAAGAGCGTGGCTGAGTTCCCAGCCAGAGTGCCTGTCGCGGGAGGAGGAGCTGCCTGGGTTAACTCATGCTGCATGGGGCTCCCCGGCTCCCACAGGCAACTGCCAGCGGTCAACAGACTTTTCTCATGCCAGCGAGGCTGCAGCCCTCACTTGGGAAGCTCACTGCAGCCATCCTAGGTACAGGTCCCTCCCAGAGTCCTTCTGTCCACCCCATCCCGGCCACTCCCCCCCCAGGCACTGGGAAAGGCTGGTGAACAAGTGGAGACTGAAATGATGGGAGGCAGGAAGGAAAATGCAGAAGGTCCCAACAGCTGAGAAGTAGCACCCCAGAACGCCATGTTCATCCAGTGAGAGGGTTCTGATGAGGTTTGTATGCAGCACTCCTCTCGAGCTGTTGAACAATGCTCTCCTGTTGGATTGTCTGTGGTATCAGTGCATGTGAAGTTATGGGGTGTTGCAAGATGCGTTGCTGAAATATGTTGTGAGGCTGGGAGACAGCCAGCCTTTCAGTGGCATCAAAGAACCAGTCAGACATGTGCCGATGGACTGGTCTGTTAAAAGAGAATCCCCTCCCCCAACAGCCATCCCAGAGACTCTCAGAGAGAGCTGGTAGGCAATGGAGACTGCCTGTCCAGTGGGGGCTGCCTGACTCCTGTGACACAGCAAGGATCTTCCCAGCAAGCTGGAAGAAAGTACAAAAGAGGGGAAGTGACATCATCCCTCAATCTCTCCCCCAACACCTGAAGGAACATCTGGAAGACAAAGGCTGAACTGGGGAGGGTGGTCCCAGGCTGAAGGAGTCCAGTCTGCATTGAGAAACCAGAGCCAGGTTGAGATGTTGCTTAGTTTATAGAACTTAGACTGTGAATTTACTTTTGTTTCTTAAATAACCAACTTTGATCCCTACGCCTGCTACTTCTAACCACTAAAACACCGTCTTTCCACTTTCCATTGACCTAGAACAGTGTGGTTTTGGTTGAAGTGTCTGGGGAATGACAGCTCGGTTTAAAAAGGCGAGAGATTGTCCATCCACATTGAAGGGGGCAAATGACTTTATGAACTGACACTGGCCAGGCTTCTGACCTGTGCCGGACAGAACAGTTCTGGGGTGCAAAGGCTGGGGAGCTGGGGGACTGGCTGGAGACTCTGTTGCTGGACCGTAGGCGGCTGCGAGACGATTCATGTAACTCTGTGGGCGTTGTGTCAGGGCACAGCTGTCAGAGATTTGCAATATTGGCATCACTGGCACTGGGCACAGGGGGGCATGAACCCTCAGTCCCAGCACCTGTGTCCTGAGCCCCATGGGCAGCACAGGCTCAGAGAGACTGCAACTGTCCTGAGCTCCCAACATACGGCCCCGACCCCAACTGGGGACACGGGGCTGGGCTGCCGGTGGCAGCAGGATCCAGCCTCGACCCTGGCCGGGGATCCAGGGCCACTGGATCCGGTCCCAGCTGGGGACCTGAGGCCGCCAGCAATAGCAGCAGGAGCCAGATCTGGCCCCGGATCTGGTGACAAGAGCCGGATTGGGCCCGGGGCTGGCACGGTTTTGGGGTGAAGGCGTGGTGGGGAGGTGGGTTTGGGCAGTGGGGGGACAGGTCCGGAGCTGTGCCCCAAATCTTGTTTCGGGGCAGTGACACCCCTGGTTCGCAGCGTGACATCAGCATCCCAGTGTGACAGACAACCCAGGCTGGTGGTTTGGAGGGCTCAGCAGTGCACCCAGGGGCCCATCACACCCACCGTTCCCCATGTGCTACTGGGCAGGAAGCTGCTTTGTCTGCCTCTGACTTTTCGCCAGGCCCCCTCCCTTTCCCTGTGCACGGTGAACAGCAAGTGGCTGAGCCTTGCCAGGGAAGTGACCAGAAGCAATGGGCCTCTGTGTGATGTCAGGCTCCCCCAGTTGCTCCTTGGCACCGGCGTCTGTCCTCACCCACACACGTCCTGCCGGTTCCGTCAAGGGTCAGCCCTTCGGGACACTCGCAGCGGAAGGAGCCATCTGTGTTCACGCAGCGTCCATTAGGGCAGACACCGGGGAAGACATCACACTCGTTCACATCTGCAGGACAGAGACAAAGAAGGGGCTCAGCTGGCAGACAGCTCCTGGCAGCAGAAGCCAGGCCCAGGGACGAACCTGCCTGGGGGGAACCACGGGAAGAGCCCACCATGGTGAACAGCGCAGCAGTGTGGCGAACTTAGCAAACAACCATGCCCCTGGCAGACGAGCGGGGTGAATACCTCCCCAACAAGGATCCACGGCACCTCAGTGACAGCGTGAAGCAGTACTGAGGGGAGATGTTTCTGGCTTTGCCCCACAGATAAACCTCAGCCTGTTTCCTGCAGGCCACAAGCAAGAAGCAGAAGAAACCCAGTGCAGCCCCTGCCAGTGTCCCTCCCCATGGGGCAGTGGGGCGCCGGGGGAACGGATTATCACGGGACTTGCTCCACATCACATGGGCACAGTGGGAAAGGGTCCCTGCTCAGCATCACACCACGCGAGGCCTGGGTCTCTCTGACGACGTTCAGACCTGGGACAACACAGAATCCACATGCCCCCAACACTGCAAGGCAGCGCCTGCGGCTCTGCCAGGACTGGTGCTCAGTGCAGGTGTCAGGGGCGGGGTTCATGAAAACAAGGACTGCAACATGATTGCAGCGATAGCCTCCCTCCCACAGGTGCCGGGTTACCTTCACATGTGACCCCCTTCATCCTGGCAAACCCTCGGGGGCAGGCGGTATCTGCAAGATAGCAAAGGGGCGGCATCAGAGGAGGGGTCTGTTCCATCCCCCTTCGCAGGGGAGGTGCCCGCCCCCAGTATGCGCCAGTCTTACCAATCTCACAGCGCTCACAGGGGCTGCCCCAGGCTGCCCCCAGCGTGGCACAGCACTCCGACTTCAGCGTGGCCCCATTGATGTTCACCTCACAGCGGCCATCCTGGATGTTCAGCCAGCACGTTCCCTTCATGCTGTCTGTGGAGGCAAGCGGTGTGTGTGATGCCTGAGACCCCGCTGGTGGGAGCACGGCACTCACAGCAGGAGACTGTAGTGCAAGGGGCTCCCTGCTGGGAAAGCCGGCTGGGCCTGGAGCCCAGAGAAGTGGTGTCCTCTAGCTCCCCTGTCCCTCCCACGTATACATGTGCACAGCAGCAGGTCCAGTGTGCAGCTTGCCCAGGGGATTGGAGGCAGCGCGGCTGTGTGTTTTTGGCAGCCTGGGGTGGTGCCGATAGCACTGGGTGCTAGTTGCTGGCTATTGCCCACTGGCTCCTGGGGGGCTGGGGCTGTGATCTTTCCCCTTCCTGTCCCTGCCTTGCTTGGGGACATGGGTGTCAGCCTGCGCTCTGCTCACAGGCAGGACAGTGGGAGCTCTGCCTGACGAGGGAGCTGGGCGGCCCAAGCTGCTGGGTGCAGCACCATGGAAACAAAGCTCGTGTACAAACATGTGTTGACTCCAATCTAACAAAACGACCGACGCAGAGAAGGACATTATTCCACCGGTGTGTGAGCAAGAGCTGGAGCCGTCCCAACACCTCTGCTCAGGGAGTGGGCGGTCTGGGGCCTCACACACTAAATCTCCTGCCGCAGCACACGCAGAGCTTTATTTACACCCAGGGCAGTGGCTGGGACACTTTGCTGACCTCTGTGATGCTTTCTGAGCTGCACAAAAGACATGGGTCATGGCAAATATGCAGAGGGGGAGAACAGAGCCTAGCCGTGCCTGTTGTGGGGGGTAGGGGTGGGGGAACTGCGACTGTCTCCTGCACATGGTACAGTTGCAGACGGACACGACGCAGGACACCGACATCAGGAGTGCCTCCCTGTCACTGGCTGTCAGGGGCCTCTTACCCACACAGATGGTGCCACTGGGGTCCAGTTTGCTGCCCGGTGAGCACTCGCAGGCAAAGGAGCCGGCGTTGTTCCTGCAGACTCCGTTCACACAGGGGTTGGAGGTGCACTCATTGATATCTGTGACAGGAGAGTGACTCTTAACGACAAAGGACCCGAGAGAGACACAGTGCTCCCAGGGCGCAGAGCACTCACAGCCTGGGGCAGTTCCTTGGGCTGCCAGCCCGTCTCTGCCAAAGGATGAGCCAGAGTCCTGATCTGAGCCCTTGGCCTTTTGACTCAGGCCCAGCCAGAGCAATGGCTCCTAACTAAGAGACCTAGAGCCTCCTGGGCCACCAATAACCTCTGACTGGGCAGCAGAGAGGGGAGCGTGAGCATCAATTACAGGGATTACAAAAGGCCTTTGCCAAGCCCTAAAGGAGCTAAGCAGCCCCAGGGGTGGGACGAGGCTCTGCCATGGATCAGAAAGTGGGAGAGAGCAGGAGACAAAGGCAATAAACAGCCCATTTCATGTTGGCAGAAGATTGCCAGAGAGGACCACAAGTGTCTGTGCTAGGTCCTGTATTGCTAGGATATTTCCCGATGATCTGGGAAAGTGGGGAGCATGAGAATCACAAACTGACACAAGACAAAGTGGTTTAGGTTAGTCAGAAACAGGGAGAATGGTGAGGAAATTCATGAGGCCCGGACCAGCCAGGAGACGCTACCCGGCGGCAGACAGATTCACTACTGAGCGGCAGCTGAGTCTGAGCTGCCCGCTTTCCTCCTGGCAGGGGCAAAGCCACCTAGAGCAATGCCAAGGCGTGAAAGACAGTGCAGAACAGCCCCCAGCCACTCCAGTTCAACAGCACCCAGAACCTGACTGCCTTTCAGCCCCTTCTGTTCCAGCATAGCTGGTATTGCCAGTCTGCCGATCGCAATACTTCACTGAATTTCAGCAGAAAACGGGGTGCGTCTAAACAGGCATTCCGCAGAGATCGTCTGCTTCCCGCACGGCTGGATTTTCTGTCAGGAACCTGGAGCACCCCAGACTCTGACCTCACAGCTGAAACTCCCCCAAGCTGCAGTTTGGGGCAGATTTTGTTGAACATTTTTGGGAGTTGAAGGAAAATATTTGGGCTTTTGGTGACTGAAAGCCATAAAAACTTTCAGGTTTGGGGATTTGAGTTTTTTGACAGAAAGCCAAAATTTTGCACAGAAAAGGCCCATTTTCTGAGCAGCTCCACCCTGAGCCGCTGTTGCTCCAAGGCAAATCCAGCCCATGTTAGACACATTTCAGGCAGGGCATGGCCTGCTGCACATGCTGAGCACTTTGCAAAGCGTGCTCTGCTGCCTTCACAGTCACTGGCAATTTTCAGCCCAACAGATCTGTGAGCCGAGGCTGGTCGTGTAAATCGGTGTGGAATGGGAGCAGGCTGCAGCCTCTGCCATGGTGCTGTTCCTGCTTCTCAGAGCAGAGAGAACGGAAATGGTGGCAACATCCTGACTCAGCCAGTGGGCATAGGGAGCTGTTACCTTCACAGGTGTCTGTCTCGGTCCTGAAGACAAAGCCCTTGGGGCAGGTGCACGTGTAGCTGCCGGGCGTGTTCCGGCACAGACCGTTGTCACAGAGCAAACGATTGACAGCGCACTCGTCGACATCTGTGGGCAGACAGGCAGGCCCAGTGAGCTATGATGCTGGGGCCTCCCAGCAGCAAAGGCTGGAAAGAAAGCCCCCCATCGACCCACCCAGCTGGAGCCCTGGCAGCCTGGGCAGGAGCCTACATGCGGAGCGTGAAAGGAGATGGGAAAAGCTGCACATTTGCTTCCCTGAGAGGCAGGGTAAGGCCAGCTAACAGGATGTGTCACAGCTGCAGGATTTCCTCCCCTCTGCCAAGGGATTTACCCAGGGCTGAGTGTGGCAGCTGCCTGGAGCTGGACAGTTACCCAGAGTTCAGCTTCCTGTACACAGTCATCGCCCCCCAGGCCCTGGCTCACCTGGGCTCTCCCACTTGTCACAGATGTGCACCGTGTTTCAGTGCTTTCCACACCTGCTGTGATAGGAGGTTAGGGTGCAGGCGTCTAGGGCCCGTGCGTGCACAGCTACAGCATCAGTGCCGGCCACACTCCTGGCTCTGAGCAGAGCCAGCTCTCTGGAGGGCCCCTGGAAGGTGGGAGGCACAGTGCCCTTGTCTAGATGCTGCCCCACCCACGCGCTGCCCTGCCGGCACTCACCCACACAGCTCTTGCCCGTGGGATCCGATTCGTAGCCCAGGTTGCAGATGCAGCGATAGCTCCCCCGCAGGTTCTCGCACATGCCGTTGGGACAGATGTCTGGGTTGAGGGCACATTCGTTGATATCTGGGCAGGGGAAGGAACCACACAACACAATGGGACAAGAGCGGCAGCCAACTCCTGATGGGACGTCCTCCAGCCTGCGACATCCTCACACACCCTCCGCTGACACCCCATTGCCAGCCCAGCCCTTTCCCTACAGGAGCGTCCAGAGTGCAAAATTGTGAGGGCTTCTAGCCAGCTTTCAGCAGCGTGAAAGGAACAATTCCTGCCCGGCACAGACACGCCACCCCTCCCGGGAGTGAGTCACATGCAGAGCACACTCCTCCTGGCCGGGCAGTGCCAGACACACAATGGATCACCCTGCAGGATGCCAGTGTGAACCAGGGCCATGTTTGTTGGCTGTTGCAATGGGAATAACAGCCCCATCCCTGGTACAGAGGAGGCGTTTGCTCCTTTGATTGGAAGTGGTTATTACTAGCTCAGGATGCTCTGATGACTGACATCAATGCCCTGCAGTGCTCCCGAGAGGGGAGGGCAGAAAACTAGCATGGGGACTCTCTCACCAACCCCTGGAGTGCCAGGCCCCAGGCAGCCAGCAGGGGTGTGATTCCCAGGGGGCAGTGCAGAGTGCTGGGGAAGGGAGACCCAGCCCCAGTCTCCTGCAGAGCAGTGTGCTGGGCCAACGTGGCCCACTCCAAGGTGTCCCAGTGATGGCAGGTCCCGGCCAGCCGATGCTGGGATAGCCAAGCACGGCCCTTCCCCAGGGAACGCCAAAGGTGGCACAGTCTGGAAAGTGCTTTGAGCCGGGGCAGTGCCAGCACCATGGGGGATGAGCTACTGTCGGGAACCTGCACGCGCCCTCCGCCGCAGCACTGCCGGGGTCAGCAGGGAGCCATCCAAGTGTCTTGGAGAGCAATCTCAGGGCGGCTGGGCGGAGCAGGGGCTCCCTTCCCACATTCTTAGCTAGATGGGCAGGGGCTGGTCCTTGGAGTGACGCCCACAGGCCATTTGCCCTCCCTGCTAGCTGGCCCACGCGGGGAGCACACAGGCTGCAGGCCAATGTCAGTGTTCTGTTCCTATTGTTGCCATAAAGAGCTGTCTGGGCTGCGGCCCTGGACCCCAGCAGGGAAGGGGAGCTGCAGTCCTGGCGGTGCCTTCCCTGGCCCTAGAGAGGGGAGAGCAGGGCTGTGCATACGGGGAGGGGGCACAGAGCTGAAGGGGCTGGCTAGGAGGCCTGGACAAGTCACAGCCTAAAGTGCCCGGGACAAACCTAAATTATGTGTCTGTTCTACAGAAATGTGAGGTGGGCTCATGGCCCTGGGCTGGCCACATGGCACAGCGGGCTGGACTCAGGGTCCCGGGCCATGCGCACAGTGCAGCAGGCTGGGCTCAGGGGCTGGGCTGGCCACATGGCATAGCGGGCTGGACTCAGCGCCCCAGGCCATGCACACAGTGCAGCGGGCTGGGCTCAGTGTTGTCATCCTCAAGATGGTTTTTCACATATCCCAACTGCTGCTCAGGAGCACCAGGGCCCTGTCCACCAGGCAGCAAAGTGCTCTTAAAGAAGCCCAGAGGCCTCCAGGGTTTTGCCTCTGACTCCTCCCTATTTGGCAGGTTTTGAAAAGCTGGAGCTGTCCATCTGCCTTGCTCTCTTTCTGCAGATCTGAGCACTGGCGGCGTGCAGCCTGCCGCCTGATCTGCACAGCTGTCTGCCCAGAGCAGCCCCTTGGCCGCACGCCCCACACACCCCAGCATGCTCCTGTTGGCGCTGTTCCCCCAAGGAGGCTGCAGGCCCTGCACTTGTGTGCACCAGGAGCTGGCCAGCCCACAGCAGGGACAGGCGAGACAGAGGATGCACTTGCACACGCTCTGAACTCAGATCAAGGCAGGGCACAAAGCCAGAGTCCACGTGCAGCCCCAGACAGGCAGTTTGCACCAGGGTGCCAAGAACCAGCCATTTAATTCAGTACACGGCACAGGGCACAGGGCCGACCTGGGGAGGTTTTGCACCTCTATGTTGCTGGTTCGTAAGGCAGAATCAAAGAGATGTATAGAGACTCACTCACGCGCATGACCCAAAAGGCTCACTCTCAGACAGGCACCAACATGAAAAAGGCACACATGTGTGAGCGTATACCCTCTCCTGCACAGACTCTTGCACAGATGTACGAACCCTGCCCTGGCAGTAGTCCCTGAAGCAGCTGTTCTGGGGAGAGAGACTGCCAGTGTGAGGGCTTGACCCATCCAAGGCAGAGGATGGATGAAGCTGCTGGAGAAGAAGGTGAAAAAGAAGAATGCAGATGCTGAGCTAGCAGGAGAACTGCAGCTGGGGCACGAGGTGAGGTGATAAAATACAAGAAGAACAGCAGGGGACTGGGAAGCTGGAAAACAGGACAGGTTTCAGATCAGGAGAAGCAGAAAGGAATAGCCCTGGGTACGTGAGCAGATACTGTTAGGGAAAAGAATTAGAGGAAAATAAAACCTACAGACGAACTGGAGAGAGAGAGTGTCAAGGGAAACAACTGAAAGGAAATCTAATTGGTGAAAAAGGGAATTAGTTAAAAAGCCACATTTGATGAAAACAGATCCTGGAAAAAGTCAATGAAAAGCCCCCCGCCCCCCCCAGATGACAGAACCCAAACAGAGAGCAAACGACTGTTTGAACAGCTGTTGGAGGAATACAGGTCAAACATTCCTAATGGATGAGGGAGGGCCCACCAGGTGAAGAAACCCACTTGTGGATAAACTCAGTGAAAAGAGGGACAGCCACAGGAACAGTGAATTGAGCTAAAGAGAAGCAAAGAAGAGGCCACAAGAGAGGAGCTGGACTTCCAGCTAAGGAGAAGAAAAGTTGATTCTTCTCTGAAGTGGCACTGTAGATTGTTGAGCAATTTCTTTTGCTCATGTTAATAGCAATGCACAGTGCACAGAGTAAAGAAGAGTAGCATGCATATGCTTGCAAAGGTTCATGTGCTGAAAACCTAAAGTTCATTGTTAGAAGGAGGAAGGATTGGTGATATTCTATTATTTACATCCTTGGGTTTTCCCTTACATTTAAAAGAATCCCTTTTGTCTTGGTTTGCCCCTGCATGCATGCACACATGCACCCACGTCTGCACACGCGCACACGCGCACACACACACAAACACCAGAAACTCAGGAGTGCACCCTCACGAAAATGCAGACACACTCAGTCATAAGCAGCTGAAAGCAGAGACTTAGAATGGGAACTGTTAGGTAACCTTAATATGGTGCTTGGGGAAGCCCTTACCTCTGCCATCAGCTGTTATTCCAATGCCGCTGCTGCAGAGTGCCTGGAATTCAGCTGTGTAGAGAAGCATGACAGATAGACTTGTTAGCTCCTCCATCATTAACCAAACGAGCTCATTTCAGAACAGCCCAGAACTGTTTCTGGTTATTATCTTTGTTATTTGCAGTCTGTTGGGGGCACCCACAAGACTGGCAGTTTGTAGCAATGAATTAATGTTTTAAAAACACGACTCTTTAATGTTGCACTAACACTTCAGTGGACAAAGGAAGGGTCCCATTTACCAGTTCAACGTCTCAAGACCACCCGCGGAACTGTGTTCAATCCAAAAACCTCACCTGTCGCATGAGACAGTATCAAGGGAGCACACCTTAAATGAAATGAGAGGTGGTTGACTGACAGATCAGCAACAAGTGGTTGTCAATGTGGGGCTGTTTCAAGTAGGGTTCTGTAGGGCCCAGTGCAAGACCCGACGCCATCCAACGTTTTCATCAGTGATCGGGAAGTAAATATGAAATCACTGCTGATAACACTGTGAGTGACAATGGTGTGGATGGTAAATGATGACTAAGACAGGGCTGTCTGGATCACTTGCTAAGCTAGGCCCATTTAAACAAAATGTGTTTACACACAGCAGGTCAGACGTCTAGGAACAAGGAATGCAGGGCATACCTATAGAATGAGGGACCCCGTCCTGGCAAGGAGTAACTCTGGAAAGGATTTAGGGCCAGAGTGGCCAAGGAACTCCCCATGAGCTCCCAGTGCGATGCTGTGGCAAAAAGGACTATTGTTACCCCTGGCTGGATAAAGAGGGGAACATTGAGTAGGAGCAGTGGGGTGATTTTATCTCTGTATATGGCATTGGCAGACAATATTGGAATACTAAGTCCCAGAGGCATAGCCAGCCCCTGTTTTCTGCCCAGGCCCCTGAATCTTCAGGGTGGGCCTGGACTAGGGTAGCTTATGGTCATGTGACCAGAAGCTGCCTGAGATGTTCCACTTGTTACTTAGCAAGTGGAGCTGTGGGAGGAGGAGGGATACAGAGAGGTGGTGCGATGAGGCCCGCCCTCCGCAGCGCCCGGTAGCAGTGTGAACTTCGCCAGGTGCTGTGGTGGGTGGGCCTCATCTTCAAGTGGATGGGCCCTGGCCCACCTGTGGCGATGCCCCTGCTGCATCCAGTTCTGCAGTCCACATTTTTACAGGAGTGTTGCAGCATTGGAGAAGGTGCAGAAAAGAGCCACAAAAATGATTCGTGGGCTGGAGAAAATACCTGACAGTGAGAAGTTTAAAGAGTAGAATCTGTTTAGCTTATCAGAAAGATTGAGAGGCCACTTGATTATTGAGACTTGATTATGGTGTCTAAATGCCATCATGGGGAGAAATGCTGGGTTTTAAAGAGCTCTTTAGTCTAAATGCAACAGGCAGAACAAGAACCAGCGGTTGGAAAGTGAAGCCAGACAAATTCAGATTAGAAATTGGGCACATTTTAACAGTGAGGGTGATTAACCATAGGAAGTGGTGGTTTCTACATGTCTTGATGTTTCACTCTGAATAATTTAAAAATGGCTGAAACAAATGGATCAAAATTTTCAACCCACACAAAACCCATCACCTTTGGGTAGAGACCCAGCGTGGGAAGCGGAAGGATCCGAGCTCAGTAAGTTAGGAGCTGGCGAAGCAGTTTTGCAACATTAACATTAGCAACAACTGCTAGAACTGGCTCTAAAAATCACCTCTCACAGGGCTTTCCACCTGCTGCTGAGAGCAATGCGCATCTCAGTGGAGAGATAGTACATGGAGCCCTCTCCTTCCCACTCACACAGCACCCCTGAGATAACAATCAATAACCACCCCCCTGGAATGGAACACCAGGGAAGTAGCAAATATTTTAGCTTCTTTCTATGGGACCTGGCAGCTGGCCGTCCGTGGGGCAGCAGAAGCCCTGGTGTAGGTGGCCTGTGGGTGCAGCCATTCCAGGCCATTCCAGGACACAGCTGTGATGCTTGTGCGGGAAGCTGGTCAACCCTGCATCTGCAGGAGCAATCCCCAGGTATCCGTACACACACGCTGATGTGGAGCTCACCAGAGTTTTTGGCCGGGCAGGGCTGGCAGGGCTCTCCGAAACCATGGTCAGGGTTAGCACAACAGCATTCAGACTTGGTGACTGCGCCTGGAAAGGGACGGGCACAGGTGCCCTTCTTGATGCCTCCATAACAGGTGCTGCGCATGTGGGTGTCCACACACACCCGCCCGTCCACGCCGATCGCCAAGCCACCCAGGCACTCACACCGGAAGGAGCCATCCGTGTTAATGCACCAGCCGTTCATGCAGATCCCCGGGGTCTCGCACTCGTCGATGTCTGGAAGGAAGCACACGTTGGCCGTTACCTACTGCCTGGTGGGGGGACAGCTCAGGAAGGCTCTGGTCCCCAACAGGGAGAATCTCAGAGGTTCCATAGCTTGGGGAAGGGCCCCGGTGAACATGCAGAACATGCTCGCCCTGGCTATCTGGGGTAGCAGGTTGTCTGGTGCCCTGGCTTTCAAGGGGCTCAGTCACTTCCCCACATCCTGGGTGAACCTGGAGTTTTTTCCTTATCTCTTGGCATCTTCCAGCCATCTGAGCCCAGGCCCACTTCCACCCATCCTGCAGACTGGCATTCCCTTCTCTGCTGACTTAGTCCGGTGGAGAGGGCAGGAAATCGAGTCAATGTCACAGTGACACAGAGCCAAGTGCCTTGCCTTGCCTTCCCTTCCCCCCACCCTCACACTCACCGGACAGCTCAGCACAAGCTGCGTCCACACAGACACACGGGCACAACAGGATGGGGGGAGGGGCCGAACCCCGCAGTCTACGCACCAACGCAGTAGCGCCCATTGGGAGCCAGCACAAAGCCTGGTTTGCAGATGCATTTGAAGCTGCCATCCTCATTGATGCACATCCCATTGAGGCACATGTTGGTCGTGGCACATTCGTCGTGATCTGGGGAGGACAAGAAACATGAACAGAGCCTGCAAGGTGCAGCGGGTCTTCCTATTCTCAGCTTCTTCTGGTCCCCGCCTGGCCCTGCGTGACTCCAATCTGTGCTTGCAGCCGAATCACGGATGGTTTCAGAGCAGGCCCAGGCCAGTGTGACCTCCCGGCTGCTTGGGAGAAGGCAGGACAGTTCGAACGTCTGCCAACGTGGTGCCAGGCGGAGACACGCGGCTCCCCTCGTGCACACAAGCACTGTGCACTGTTACGCTGCCGGGCCTCCCAAGGGGACATTCGCAGGCAGAGTGCTCCAGGGTCGGTGAGCCACAAATATCAACAGGGAGAGAAAGCCCCGCCCAATCTCACTGCAGAGTGGAGGCTGGCAACAATCCGGGCACTGCTTCTCTGCACTGCCGGGCCGGGGATTGGCATTGGGGGTTTGTGCGGCCACTGTACAGACACCGGTAGTTGGGGGAGCAAGCGATAATGGCCACACACTGGGTCAGGACACCCAAGGGATCCAGGCCACCCATGGAGCCTGCTGCACCCACGGGAGGGGGCCACCCACTGACTAGCCCATGCAAACAACAGGCAGGTTTGGTTTTCGCGGCTGTGCTGGGACCCTCCCTTGAGGCGAGGCACAGCATTGACACCCTCTGCCTAGCCATTTCTGTAGTACAGAGTCACCACAGCCACTCTGGCACTCACCACCCACACTGCCCGGGAAGCGCTATTGTCCCCAGTGGGCAGGTGGGAACTGAGGCCCAGAAAGGCTGAGGGACCGGCCCAAAGTCACAGCATGTGTCTGGGGACAAGGAGGGAATTGAACCTGTTACTCATGTGTCCCAGGCTAGGGCCCTTCCTGCTGGGCTGCCCTTCCTCTGGAAGGGAATGGGAGCTTTGGGGGCAGGGGCTGCATTTTTCTGGGTTACAATGCGACACCCCTGTTCTGAAGGGACCCTGTAGGAAAAGCAAGGTTTTGCCGGCTCCCCTTGGCAACAGGGAGGGCTATGGGAAATCAGGAAAGGAAGGTTCCCACCCCTGTCCCCTGAGGTGCGGAATCAGCCATGTGACCCATGCCAGGTGCAGTGTTTATTCTGCTTGGTTTAAAGTGGCAGGTAGGTGGCAAATGAGCCTTTGGCCCTGGGAGATGTCGGGGGGCGGCTAGAGGGGTTGGGCCAGTTGGGGAAAACAGGTGAGTTGGATATTTCTATAGCAATCCACAATGAAATCATTAGCTCTATTCATGTGTAACTGCTCCTCATTTGGCTCCAGAGCTCACACCCTCGCTTCCACCCAGTGCTGCAGGCTGGCAGCAGACTAAGGCAGACTGTGCTGCCATGCCTTTCATTCACTTCATGTTTTAAGGGTTAATTTGCAACCAAAAGGGTTTAAAACCATTTTTAAAGGGAAGTTTAAAATCTGCAGCAGGTTCCTCCCTTGCGGGAGCCAAGGACCCTGGGAAAGGGACACCACTCCGTTGGTGGCATAGTACATTGTAGGAGCTAATGACAGCAGTGTGTTTAAGTGGCACCCCATAGCAAGGATGGCCAGGTCTGGCCTGCAAAGCCCTTCCCAGGCATGGAGGTCCTTAAGAGAGTGCCCAGGTGTTGCAGGAATCAGCCCCAATGACTCCTGGACACTTTGGCCTTGGAGTGAGAGCTGCCCTGCGCTCTGGGCTACTGCCAGGGCTGGCTCACAGAGGTGGTGGAAAGTTCCCATTAAAGATCTCATAGCATGGCTCACAAGAGCCCTTTGCAAAGCATCTTGCACTGCCTACTTTGATGCAGTAAGCAGTTTCCACCAGGTCGCTGACTCTTTTCTCCCTCTTTGATGGTTGGGAGGTGTGGCTAAACTGTATTCACCCCAGAAGCGGCTGCATTTCTGTGGTGAGAGGTGAATTCTGTAAAGCCCCTGGAGTCTGGCTCTTCATGCTGTGTGGGATTAATCACTGCTAACGAGTCCAGTTCTGCCCTTCCTCCCTCCCTGCTGGAGTCCATGGCGTGTGAACAAGAGCTGGAACTGGCCCTGCTTGACGCCTGCAGCTGGTCTCAGGTGGAAGGAAGCTCCTTACCGACGCAGTTCTTGCCGTCCGGGGTGATTTCGAAGCCAGCATTGCAGATGCACTGGAAGCTACCATCGGTGTTGACGCAGCGGCCATTCCTGCACATCACGCCATTCATGATGCACTCATCAATATCTGGCAGGAAAGAAACACAGCCAAGTAGCAGCAGGCACACGGACTGCTTGAGAACCTTGAAATCCCAGCAATGACTCCGCCTCCCCCCAGTCGGAGCCAAGGCCTTGTGCCCAAGGCTGGATCCTAGGAGGTCCCATGCTCAGGGAAGGGCAGGATTCTGCTCTCAGGTCCCAGCTCTGACATCCCGCTCTTCCTCCCTGCGCAAGGTGCAGCTCCCTGTGGGAGACTTCCACTGTGCTCCTGGCACAGCCCTGTTCCCAGACCTTGGAGCCGTAGGCTCTGGATCCCGTTGCCAACCCTCAGGAGCACAATATACTTCTAGCCTCCTGCCTCTCAAACAAGCAACGGCCTGATCTGTAGCCTCTATCGACTGTGATGAGCTCTGGATCTGGGCTCATCCCACCAAAGATCCTCAGGTGCTCTTTTCCCTCCCATGGCTACTCTGCTCTGCCCCAAACAGGGCTTCAGCCACAGCACAGGGAGCAGAACCTGCCGTGGGTTGGCTCATGGGCACAGCTCCCTACCCACAAGGCATTGGAACGGTGCCCACAGCCATGCCACTGTGTCAAGCTGCCAGGGGAGAGGGTGGGACAGAGGCAAAGGCCTCTGCACTCGGGGTGCCAGGGAGAGCAGAAGGGAATCAGCAATCTGTATAGGAAAAAGTCAAGAGTGGACAGAGCTGGCAGACATTGCTTTTGTTTTCTTGCCCTGCATGGAAGCTCAGAGGCCTGGGACTGCCCCAAACGGAAGGAAGGGGCAAATGGGCAAGGTGGGCATTTCTGCTGGCGGCAAAGAAGGGGATTTGACACCAGCAGCACCCACTAATGTACCCATGAGATGCCAGGCCTGGTTCCTGGTGGCAAGGGAGCAGAGGGGACTCCATGCTGAAGCAGGAACAGGGGCAGAGCTAAGGTTATTTTAGGAGTCAAGCAAGGCCTCTCCTGTCACTATGATATTTGTATAGGGACATGGGCCTGGCCACTCTGGATCAGAACTGGTCTCGCGATCGCTCAAGCTCCTGTCTCCGAAGGACACAGAGACTGAGGGTAGCCTGCTAAGCCTGCAGCTGGCCCCGACTGTGGAGCTCCATACATGTAGAAATTGACCCTAGTAGCTGGGCTGGATGTTCTGAGAGACCCTCCAGGCCCTGGTGAAGTGGGAGGGCCGGGGTCCCCCCACATTGCACCCCCCCACTCCTTTGCAATGAAGAGCTCTGGGGGAGCAATCAGAGCCTGCGGGCGTGAGTGAGGCTACAGCTGGGGCCCCTCTGAGTCCACTAGGCCAGCAGAACTTATGAGGTCATGAACTGGCCAGTTGGGTGCCAGGAGCTGGGGACGGGTCAAGTAGGAGCAGCAGCAGGTGTCAGGGAGGTGGGATG
>ML685925.1:797072-849708 GCA_007922175.1 Pelusios castaneus
GCAGCAGGTGTCAGGGAGGTGGGATGGGTGCATCCTCCCCTTCAGAACTTGGAATGGAATCCACAAGCCCTCCACGTCCCTCTGCTGTCAGTGAGAAGCCGTGAAATCCACTGACAAAGTGCCTCTCCCATCAGGCTCTCTCAGTGTGCCAAAGTGTGTCTCCCGCTATCAGGTTCTCTCAGCTCAACGGGCAAAGTGTGTGGTGGACGTAAAGGTCCCCACCCAGCCAAGGACCTATGTGGGCGTCAATATGAAAACACAGGAGGCAATTTCTGGGGTTTTCAGCTGGTTTTTTTAAAGACCTAGGAAATGACAAATCAAAACAACGGAGGTTCCAAGCCCAGCCATGTTTCCTCTTTCAGGTGTGTATGCATTAGGTCCAGTATTTAATTACGTGATCACTTGATCACATGATTGCCAGGGGCCCTGCCCCATTCTTTCCAGCTACCTTTGGGGAGATACAATGCCACTCTAATGATGCTTATGCTGGCCTAGCTTGTTCCTGTATCTGAAAGGGAATAAGGTAACCTGAAGCAAGGCACCGTCATCCTCATAGATTTGGGCCCACAGCAGGGACGGCACAGATTTACCCCCATAAGTAAAGGAACAATAAAGTAAATTGGAACAAGCCGTGGGTGAGAGAGGAGCGTGGCTGGCAGTCACGCACTCCCTGCAGTGCTCTCAGCCAGACATCTAATGCATCCGCTGACCTGCAGCAAGCAGCTGATTTCTGGGGGTGCCCGGTAGCGCCAGAGGCCCCTGACTCTGCAGGCTCCTGGAGCTCTGGGTGGCAGACTGGCTGCTCCTGGGGACTCGTGGCTCTGTTCTGCACACAGGTTTTGTGCCCTTGCCCTGACATGCCTACTGCCCCTCAGCCCTGGGAGAGGACATACCAATACAGGCTTGCTTGGTGGGGGTGCTCTGGAAGCCCTCATGGCACTTGCAGTGGTAGGAGCCAGGTGTATTCACACAGTCGCCGTGCACACAGGGGCTGCTGGAACATTCGTCCACATCTGGAAGGAAAAGGACATGAAGCTGGCAACCACCCACCCCTGAAGGGCAGGGCCAGAGCCTCCGTTCTTACTCAGCACCTCTCAGGATCAGGCTCTGGATCAGCTCCACCTGCCAGGCCAGCATGAAGGGCACACACATGGCTCTGCAAAGACCCTAAATGGAGGAGTCATCTCCAGCCTGTTGTTGCGGATGCCAGAAGGACTGGAGGGTCAGGGTCAGGAAGCGCTTGGTGCCCAGGGCTCAGGGTGCCTGGGGCAGTAGGAGGAAGACTTCGTGGCTGCCACCCTGAGTGGGAATACCCCAGAGCCCCTCATCCCAGGCACTGGCTTTGTTTGGGGGAGGCAGAACACACGTATTCCCGCCCATGTTCAGAACCAGGTGACTACTGTGATGGGGGCAAGTCTCTGGCTGGCCCGTGATCAGACTAGCAAGCAGAGGAGGGAGGGGTTGCTGTCCCCGACAGGCCTCATAGTGCGGGGTCCACCTCCTTCCCCCAGCCCTGCATGAGAGCGCCGCTGCGAACTCCTTCACCCCACCAGCTGCGGGAACCCCACCCCTCAGTGCTCCCCTGAGAAGCTCAGGCTGGGGGCAGATGCACCTCTGAGACTGCCCAGGAGGCATGGAGCTGCGGTCTGCAGCAGACCGGGACCAGGGCAGGTTGGGCAGCACTATCCTCACCAATGCACTCGCCACGCACGTCCTGCTTGTAGCCCATGTTGCACTCGCAGCGGTAGCTGGAGGGGGTGGGGATGCAGCGCCCATTCAGACACAGGTTGGTGAAGTGCTTGCAGATATCGATGGTTTGGTTTAAGGTGGCCGTTCCTGAAAAGCACAGAGAGAACAGACCTTGGAATGGCAGCCCAAGCTCCCTGCCCTCTTCCTGGCTCCACTGGGGGTCATTGCAGCCTAAGATAGGCCAGGACAGAGAGGGGAGAAACCCACATAGGACATATCTCCCACAAGGGGAGGGACTGGCAAACAGGCCACCCAGTATCACCTGCAACACATGGGCAGTCTCCATGCTGCCCAGCTGTGATCAGGGCTCAGGCACAGTCATTCTGTGGACTAGCAGAGGCTGGGCACAGGCGCATAGCAGGGGTCCCTGGAGCATGTTGTGAGTGGTGCATAGAGGAGGATATAGGGGAGCTAAGAGGGTGCCTCTAGAGCAGCCTGTCTGGGCACATGACAGAGTCCCAGAGCAGCTCCTCAGAGCTAGTGTTTCAGGCTGGCTGCAGACTCAGGCAAATTTCAATCAGTTCATTGGCTGCCTTTGGGTCACATGGTCGAGCTTCTCTTTGCAATGCCCAGTGCTAGAAGCTGAGGTGCCTGTCTGATCCCATGACTCCAGAAGTTGGGGCTCCCGGCAAGGACCTCTAGGGCCTGTGCCTTAAACTAGCCCCGATCCTTATCAAGATCTTTGGGGTAAGGAAATGTAAGCAAAGTCACTTGCTCAGCCGTCCCTGGCCACTTTGCCCTGGTGGGTCTGGCCAAGGGGTCAGTAGCTCCAGGCAAGATCTTGAGCAGAGGCTCCTGGGTTGGCCCTGAGCATCTGGCATTTCCGGGAGGGCTGATCAGAAATTTCCCATCCAAACTTCTCTTTAATACAAAGCTGGCCTTTTGACTCAATGGATGTGTCAGCTCACAGCACAGCAATGCAGGGCTGTCTTGGAGCGTCCCTATTTTATAGCTGAAGGCGAATTCACACAGAGAGGGACAGGGCTGACCCTGCAAGGGGTGAACACCTTGGCCTCCCTGCTCCCCACCAGTTGTCAGAGCAGACTGTAAGTGACTGGCCCAGGGACCCATAGCACATCGGTGGCAGGACTGGGATTAGAACCCAGGACGTGCTGTGATAGCCAGTGCCCCTTGGTGGGCCAGGGCCCCTGGCTGCTGGCACGGTGATGGGATTGGAAGAGCACCCTGCCATGCAGGAGATGGGAGGGCGAAGGACATTCTCACTGGACAGCAGCCAGCCTGGTTGGTGCTTGACGTCAGCCTGGGCCTCTGGGCTGTGCCAGGAGACGTCGTGTGATCTCTGCATTCTGCACAGTGCTAGTGTCACATCCCGTCACTCCCATGGTGTTAAAATCCCCTTGCGTCCGCCTAACACTCTGCCCCCAGCGCGTGGGCAGCACGGGCCACACATGGCATATGAACACATGTCTAAGATGTGCAGCCAAGCCACTACACTGCTAGAAGAAAAGCGTTTAAATTTACCGATGCTGGAACTTCCTGGGCCCATTCCAGGAAGCCCCGGGATCCCGCCTTGGCCATTTGCCCCATTTGGTCCAATGCCTCCAGGTCCGCTGATCCCAGGCCCGACACCATTTGGCCCGAACCCAGGAATTCCCGGGAAGCTCCCAGGGAACCCTGGCACAACCGGCAGTCCTTCAATGCAGAGCCGGCGATACTCATCTGAAACAAAACAGCTGCCTGAGCATTGCTGCAGCATCGGGCCCCGCCAGTCTCAAATGGGGAGATGGAGGGTAACGTTGGCAGGAAAGCAACAGCTAGTGGGAATCAGGGGTCTGTGTGGCCTGAAGTGAAGCCCCGGTGAGGGAGGTCTTGTGCCGGCATTGGCCAGTAGCTCCCACGCTGCAGTGAGGGAGGAGCTGTCCACCCGTGCTCCATGCTTGGGGCTTGTTCCACTGATACTGGCTTCTCAGTGGCAACCCCTGGAAGGAGCTTGGCCCTGCTTGCAGAGGGGCGAATGGAGGCTTGGGAAGGGAAAGTGCAGGCACATGGCGAGGCAGATCCTGACGGCCAACTCTCTGCGCCAGCTCTTAGCTCATTGTGAGCTCTCAACAAGCCCCGGCAGCCAAGGGAGCCAGGGCAAGGTTCAGAGGGAGGTTATTGCACCGCTGGACCCTTCTGCTGCTGTTTTACAAAGGGGGAGAAGGCAGAGGGCCTTACTCCACAATTCCCTGTCCTTGTGAGATTCAGCGTGACCCTCCTTGATGTAGTTGTGCCACTGATTCCACTCAGCCAGAAACACGCCCCAGAAGAGCTCAGGGATGGGTCCATTCTGCAGGACACCAGTGACTTTCCCACTGTGCTGCTTACCAGATCCCCTGACGGGGCACATTTCAGGGGTCTGCCCGATCGCCCAGCAGCGCCCGGAATCGCAGCAGCACTGCATCTTGGTGTACTGGCCCGGGAGCTCCCCAGCACAGCGCCCGCCAATCAGTGCTGAGAAACAAGTGCCAATCCGCTGGTCTGCAACAGAGGGGCGAGAGGAGCCGCAAGTGAAGGGTGTGGCCTGATAAGGGAGGTACCATTCACCCTGTCATGCCAAATCAGCCTCTCTCGGGGGGACAGAAGGTTGGAGCAAGAGAGGCAGATGTTTGGAGTCTGGGCTCAGGGCTGGACTGCCGTTCTGTCCAGCTGGGAATTAGCTCTAGTGCCACCTTCTGAGCACATCCAGCTGGAAAGGTACAAACATGGCTAACCGCCGCCAGGCACCGATGGGCGTATTTGGGCTCCTAAAGATCGTATGTGGCATGATTGGCAGCTTCTGCTGCGGCGATGGAAGCGGTGGCTGCTCTGTGGCTCTGTCCCTAAAGCTCATGATTGTAAATGTGGCCCACGATCCAGGAGAACAGTGAGTCTGCCCTGAGGGAGATGCTGGGAGAGAAGTGGGTGAGGCTGGCCCTGAGCTGGTGTCCCCTTCTGTTTCATTGCTCTTCCAAACACACCTGGTGGGCTCAAGCCACTGACACAATTCCCCACCCCACTGACTGATCTGATCCCGATTCATTTCCTGCCTCCTCACGCAGAGTTTACACACTACTACGACTTCCAGGGCGGGGACTGATCACCTAATACGCCCATACAAAACCGCTCTGCATTAGCAGCTGAGTATGGGGGAGGACAAAGGGGAGTGCAAGTGGGATAAATGGACATTTATTTCACGCAAGAGCATGTGGCATTCATTAACCCCTCCATGACTGAATAGCACCTCTGTAGCCCTTCAGCAGGGATGGGCAGGCCATTTTAGACTGAATAAAAGCCATCTCAAATGACAACAGTGCTTCAGCCTGGCAAAGAGACTCTTACCCTGCCTCGGTTTCTCCTCCTGCCCTTGTGTGCATCTCATTTGTTTAGGCTGGGAGCTCTGGAAGGCAGGGACAGTCTCTCTGGGTGCGTCTACACTGGCAACTTAGGTCGACTTAAGAAGGCTTAAGTCGACCTAAACAAAGCCACGTCCACACTGGGCTTTTCTTAAGTCGACTTAAGCATTTACTTAAGTCAATGTAAGGAAAGCTTAAGTCGACTTAATAACACCTCCTTTTAGGTCGATTTAAGACCAGCGCAGATGGGGATTAGCACTAAGTCAACTTTATTAAGTGGACTTAAAGCCAATATAACGTCTGTCTCTGCTGTTAAGTCGACTTAAAGTGTAGTCAATTTGTTAAGTCGACTGAACTTTGTAAGTGTAGACATAGCCTCTGGGTGTCTGTGCAGCACCCCTATTACAAAGCCCTGACATCATTATGGTACCTCTACACCATAATAGTAATACCTTCTCCTGCCACTGGTGGCCTCCTGCCCGGCTCAGGACCATGTCCTGGGCCTTTGCAGCAGCCTTTAATATTTTATTTTTCACACCTGTCTGAAATGCCTGACTTCCGGCTGGAATTCTTGCTGTATTCAGGCCCACTTTGAAGCAGGGATTACGCAGGACAAAGGCCTCCACATCAGCGTCCCAGCCAGTCCCTACATCACAGAGATTCCAGGAAGCTTCCCAGTAAGACCTGCCCATCTCTGTGCCTAGTTCCTCCACGGGATCCCCATCGACCTGTTCACCCCGTGAGCTGTGAGGAGCTCACTCCATGGCTGACCTGCAGTGCGCTGGCTACCAGTGATAGACTGGAATGGCTCTCCAAGGCCATAGCTCCAATGCTGGGATATCCTCCCCACCCCACATACAACTCCTGCATTCTAGCCTCTCTGAAATCCAAGCTTTGCCTCCTTCCACATCTCCCCTTGTTCCACTGATGTATCAACATACCCGCCAGATGGTAGCACAGTCTTCGGCTCTCTCACTGATGGGGACAGGCAAAGGTGGCTCTGATCCACCTGATCCTGGGGCAGGCAGGGGGTTAACCTGGCCCCTAGTGCAAGTTGGAGCGGCCTCAGGTCACCTCTATCTCTTGCTGGTGCAAATAGTTCCATAGGAAATGTTCTGCTGGCTGTGGGATATTGCCCTCTGGCAATATGTCACCTCACATGTCCCCTGCAGTGGGGGGAAGGCAGAAGGGATTCACTACTGCCCCTGCTCTGTCAATGCTCTCACAGAGGTGGCAGACCTGGACATGTGTGCCTGCAGAGATGAGTGTCACACTGATGACCGTGCACAGTGCAAATGAGATTAATGCTATTACACAGGAACGTTTGCGACTCAGAATGTGGCCCTTATACTCCTGGCCCTGCTGAGTCCCACTGGGGGTATGCTGTAACTGCTGGGCCTCCAAAGCCACCCTAAGCGCAACTGTGAGAAAGAATGTGAAAATTCGTAAGATGTTGCAAAGCCGGAATAATAGGCTCAGTTGTGTATGATGGCAAGTGTTAGCAGAGGGGTGAGAAAGCCAGACAGAGAAGCTAGATTAGTCCAAACAGCCTCCTGATAGAATTCATGAGGTCAGACCTGGCAAACAAGAGCATGTGAGAACAAAATTACCTATGGCAAGTCTGGCCGAAACGGATTTCAATGAGGATAAAAGATGCCACCCATCCATCTCCTTTGGGAGGTTCTTAAAAAATAAAGACTATTCCTGCAGCTCGTCACTCGACCCGCCAGCCCTGCAACTTGTCCCAGCTCCACTTCCTCCAACCCGTGGGGGCAGGGGCAGGCCAGAGGGTGGCTGGCTGGCCTGGTCCTTCTTTAAAGGACTGTTTGTTGCTTGTGAGCTCTGGAAGCCATCATGTCATCATGACCTCCAGTCCTCAACCCATTGGCAGTGGGAAAACCTGACTGCCCACACCACGGAGGCATGGAAGAGCCTGTACTGTTTTCCCATGTATTGCATTGCTTTCTGCCCTCCTTTCCCCTCCTTCTGTCTGCTGAAATGAATCAGACTGCATTTGTCCAAGCTTGCCTCTGCCTTGTCTGAGGAGAACGAATTAAACCAGATGACAACAGGGCCGGATTAACTGACTTGGGGGCCACAGGCGGCCCCTGCCTGGGCCTCTCCACCACAGTGCCCCCCTCCCCGCCCCACCTCCACACGGGCCTGTCACTTTGGAGGGGTGGTCTGGGGCCAGAGAGCACTCCTGCATCGCCCTGCTCTAGACAGTCTGGGGGGGTGGTGAGTGATGCTGGGGTGCAGGGACCTCTGATGCAGCCCCCCAGGGCCATGGGCCCTGGAAAGCCACACTGGAGGCCGTGCCAAGAGTCAACCAGCCTCACCCTGGGGTGAAGCGATCAGGGGCTGGTCCGGGGGCGGGGCGGGCACTCAGGGTGCGTCTACACTTGTAAATTAAGTCGATTTAAGCTTGCTTTAGTCGACTTAATTTACTCTGCATCTACACTACGTTTTCCTTAAGTCAACTTAAGCAAGCTGCTTAAGTCAACTTAAGGAAAATAAAGTCGACAATGAAAATTAACTCGACTTTATTAAACCTCCTTTTAATTCGACTTCAGGCTTAAGTCGACTTTCTAAAGTCGACTTACGCCAGTGTAGACCTGGAGTAGCCCTAAGTCGACTTAAAGTCGACTTAGGGCTCTCCAGGACTCCCCCACTGCCCTCCCTGCCAGGGGGGTGGCACAGGGAGAGCCTGGAATGCCCCCCCAAAGGACAGGGCAGAGGCCTGCCCACCCTGCCCCTATGCCCTGCCAGGGTCCCTGACCCCCTTTGCCCCATTGTACCTAGGTACAATGGGGCAAAGGCTGAGCCCCCTGGCACTGGGCAAGTGGTGCCCCCCCTGCCACCGTGGACCTGCCCAAGGTCCCCCTAGCCCCTAGAAGTCGACCTAAGCATCCAGTGTGGACACTCTAGGTCGACTTTGTAAGGTCCCCCCTAAGTCGACTTAAAATTTAGGTGTAGACATGTTAAGTTGACTTAGCTAAAGTCGACCTAAATTTACAAGTGTAGACATAGCCTCAGAGCCCAGCCTCATGCCCTGGGGCCACGCCCCCACCCCTGGCTCTGACAGGGCTGCCCTGCCAGCACTGCGGATGCATTTTTGCAGGGGTCTTAGGGGCTGGGGCCCGGGGCGCCCTTTTTGGCCAGGGTCCGGGGCTTAAGCTGCTAAAGCCCCTGTGATAATCTGGCCGTGGATGACATCCCTGACCAAAACATGATTCAGGTCCAAACAGCAGGTCGCATGGTCGTCCTGTCAGCTGCCTGGTGTTCCAAAGACATCAAACAAAGCCAGATTCCCTTCAACTTTTCCGTCTTTTCTCTCCTTCACCCTGCACCTGTCTGTTAGGAACAAAAGATGTGAATGCTCTTCACACATCAGGAGTGAAATTAAAGTTAACATTTTCTTTTTCATCAAAGAAAGGTTGTTCTTAAGAAATCAGACTCTAATTAATTTCGCCACCAAAAGGAGAGAGACTTCAAAGGGTTTGATTGTTTTTTCAGCATCATTCAGTTTCAGTTTCAAGGCTGCTTTTAATTTCTTGTTCTTTCTTGTGTTTGAGCAATAAACTTTCAGTTTTAGAATGAAAGCTTTAGGATTTGCCAAGCAACTGAGCACATTAATGTCTCTCTAGAATCTCCCCTCCCCAGAACTGTCACCCTCTATAAACTCTTTTACTGTCCCACGCTAAACACCATTAACTCCTTAGGCCTTTGTGTATCATACAACAGGCATCTCTGAGCAGTCATCTATGCAGCAGTCAGGGATAGATAGCTGGCTAGATCACTGGGCTGAATGGGTAGTGATCAACACTGTATAGTTAGCAGCCGGTAACAAGTGGAGTGCCCCAGGGGTTGGTGCTGGGACAGGTTTTGTTCAACATCTTCATTAATGATCTGGAGGATGGGGTGCAAGCACCCTCAGCAAGTTTGCAAATGACACTAAGCTGTGGGGAGTCGTAGATACACTGGAGAGTAGGGATAGGATACAGAGTGACCTAGATAAATTGGAGGGTTGGGCCAAATCTGATTAGATTCAACAAGGACAAGCGCAGAGTCCTGCACTCAGGACAGAAGAATCCCATGCACTGCTACAGACTGGGGACCAACTGGCTGGCAGCAGTTCTGCAGAAAAGGACCTGGGGGTTACAGTGGACAAGCAGCTGGATATGAGTCAACAGTGTAGCCTTGCTGCCAAGAAGGCTAATGACATATTGGGCTGCATTAGTAGAAGAATTGCCAGCAGATTGAGGGAAGTGATCATTCCCTCTGTCCAGCATTGATGAGGCCACATCATTGATGAGGCCTGGGTCTAGTTTTGGGCCTCCCATTACAGAAAGGATGTGGATAGAGTCCAGAGAAGAGCAACAAAATTGATTGGGGGGCTGGAGCACGTGACGTGAGGAGAGAGTGAGAGAACTAATCTGCAGAAGAGAAGAGCTGGGCTATTCTAAGCAGTGGCAGATGCAATGGTCTCAAGTTACAGTGGGGGAGGTTTAGACTGGATAATAGGAAAAACCTTTTCCCTAGGAGGGTGGTGAAGCACTGAAATGAGTTCACTAGGGAGGTGGTGGAATCTCCATTCTTAGCAGCTTTTAAGGTGTGGTTTGAACAAGCCCTGCCTGGGATGGTTTAGTTGGGTGGGTCCTGTTTTGAGCAGGGGGTTGAACCAGATACCTCCTGAGGTCTCTTCCAACCCGAATCTTCTATGATTCTCTGATCACCAAGAGCAGCCAAACAGCTAGAGAACAGTCCTTCAGTCTTGTGCTCAGTCTTGCCTGCATAGATATACAGCTATTGGCTTTGCCTGTCTGTACTTCCTGCCAGCAACTTTCCACGAAGGTATTACACAAATCAGGTGTTGGAGCGGGAACCAAAATGCAGATTCACCTGGTAACCATCAGCTTCCCTCTGCTTTGCTCCCGCTTTGGAGCTGCCCCAGCATTGTCGAACGGTCAAACACTCTCTTCATAGCTACAGTGTTGTGTCCACATGACCTGGCCCGTGCGCTGACTCTCAGTGCCAGCTAACGCTGAGCAAGGCAGCAGCACAGAGTGTATCAGAGCACAGACGATCCGGCTATCTTGTTGGGTTAAAACTCTTCCCCCAGACATGTCCCAGTGGCTTGCCTTGAAGGCCTGGTACGTCTGTGCAGACAGCACTACTTGAGGCCCAGCCAGGCACATCCATAACTTTGTACTCGCCTTTCTGATTGTATAGGAAAGAGATGCAGGCAGCAGATACCGGCCACAGCACATCAGACATTCAGATCCCCCAAGTCTCTGTCTCGCATCTTGTGATTCTGCTCGGATTGCCTCTGAGCCCTGGGGCTGGATCTGGTCAGTCTCAAAGCTTCTTCGCAGTGCAGTGTGTATGCAGTTGGGTGCTGCGTTCGTCTGGGATCCCAGAGGGAACTTGAAGCTGTGCTCTCTTGAGCCACTGTGGAGTTGCTCCGCGGAGAAGCACACATTTCAAGAAACACATTTCAGGTTTGTATACACAGTGTAGGTCAATATGCGAAACCTGTAAAGCCCTTGGGGGTGAGTTTGTGTGCAGTAGCTCTCTCCCCGCTTCTTGGTAACTAGGCACTACTTAGGTGGAGAAGTGCCTGGCAATTAGCAGAGGGGGCATCTACACTGAAGTTGCAGTTGCAGACCCTGGGTGCACATCGTGCACACGTATCAAACTAACTTGGCTCAAGCTAGCACAGTGAAGCCATCGCTACATGGATTTAATCATGGCCTAGCTCAGGCGTCCTCAAACTACAGCACGCGGGCCAGATACGGCCTGCCAAGGTCATTTACCTGGCCCCCGCCCCTGCTGTGGCCGCGGGCAGCGCTGCATCCAGTTCCCCCAGGGCGGAGCAGGCAGGCTCAGGGCCGGGGCATGTGCGCACGCCTGCCTGCCTGCCCCATGCGGCTGGGGCAGCGGGGTGGCCGCGGCCAGGGCAGGCTCCCGGGCTCCCACCCGCCGCCTGCCTCGACTTCCCGGCCTGGAGCTGACCCGGCCCCGCTCCGCCGACAGCCTCGGCCTCCCAGCACGGGGCCAGGATCGGTCTCCGGTGCCGGGGTCTGCTCTGCCCTCCCGGGGCCACGTTCGGGTCCCTGCCGCCAGCGGCCTTGGCTTCTTTCTTTCTTTTTTCTTTTCTTCTTTCTTTTCTCAGCTTCTTTCTTTCCTCCTTTCTCTTCTTTGCCTTCCTTTCTCTTCCCTTCTTTTTCTTCTTTGCCTTCCTTTTTCTTTCTTCCTTTCTCTTCTTTGCCTTCCTTTTTCTTTCCTCCTTTCTCTTCTTTGCCTTCCTTTTTCTTTCTCTTCTTTCCTTCTTTCTCTTCCTTCCTTCCTGCCTCCTTCTTTTTCTTCCTTCTTTCCTTCTCTCCGCCTTTCTTTTCCTACCTTCTCTTTTTCCTTCCTTTCTCTTTTTTCTTTTTCTCTTCTTTGTCTTCCTCTTCCTTCCTTCCTTTCTCTTTTTCTTTTTCTCTTCTTTGTCTTCCTTCCTTCCTTCCTGCTCTTTCTTTCTTTGCTTCCTTCCTTTCTTTCTCTTACTTTTTTCTTTTTCTCCTCCTTCCTTCTCTTTTTTCTTTCTCTTCCTTCTTTTTTAAAAAGCTTTTAAAAAATTAATTTTAAATAAAATCCTTTCTAAAAATTAAATTTCAATTCAAAATTCATTCAAATTAAATTAATTAAACACAATTAATTAATTCTATTTACAATCACTTTAACTTCAATTAATGCCTATAATTTCTGTCGTGTGAGTTTGCACAAAAATTTTATTCAGAAAAAGTTTTGCACACGGCTTGAAAATTTTGCACACAAGCCGCCAAACCTAGAGGGAACATTGGTTACTAGTTGCCTACACAACAGCAGGCCAGCAGGCTAAAATCGGTCAGTCCCACACTCTGGGCCTGGCCGGAGCCCCACAGCACCAACAAAAAGTGTGTGGATTCATTACCGCCTGCCACCCAGTACCCAGAAACACAGGCCAGCAGCAGATGTGATAGCTACTCATTCATGTTTTTTTCAAACTATAGTACGGCTCCCCAACAGTCTGAGGGACCGTGAACTGGCCCCCTGTTTAAAAAGTTTGAGGACCCCTGGCCTAGCTGGTCTAGGAACTGCCCTGCGTGAGAAGGGTGACAATAATGATGTCATGTGATCGTGATGCAGTGAAATCACACTATTGTGAATAATGGTGATGTCACACTGGGCTCATTCCTGCCTGCTAGAATCAATTGGGTTTTTGCCTTTGGCTAGAGAGAAGCTTCCTGGGGAAGTTCTGGTGTGTGGGGCTGGGTGGCTGAGATAGGAAGGTCTGGATTGAGAAAGTGTCCTCTAAGGAACAGCTGAAACCGTCAGTTAATTCAGCTCTTTCCCTGGTTTATGAAGCAAGCTAATGAGGGGTAACGTCCAGTCTGACTGGGTTTTCGTAGTTCTGTAGCTATATTTGCCAGCAAGTTGACATTTCCCTGAAATGTAATTGAAATTAATTGCACTGGGACTGTTTGATCTGCGCCTCAATGTAAATTTAATCTCTAATCACAGTTTTGTGACTTGCAGAGAACAGAGACCAATTTTAAAAGAGAAAGCGATTATGCCAAGTGGGCCTTTTATCAGATACTTTCTATTAACCGTTTTACTGCACAGGCTCCACAATGAATCACTTCTTGAAGATGGGGCATTTCCTCTGGCAAAGGAGAGCGGAGAAGCAGAGAAGGGTTGAGAGAACGGAAATCAGCCAGGAATTCCTGGTGCTGACAGTGATACACGCACACAGGGTTTGCACGGGTGTAACCCATGTGTGGAGATAGGCTCTGAGGCTATGTCTACACTAGACAGCTCTGCCAGCAGACAGCCACCACTATAATTATAGGTGATGTCAACCTGGACTCATTCCTGCCCTGTTAGCATCAGTTGAGTTTTTGCCACTGGCTGTAGAGAAGCTGCCTGGGGAAGTCCTGCCAAAGATTCACAAGATCCAAAACACATTTGGGTCTGATGAGCCTTGCAAAAGCTGTGACTGCAGATCCTGCTCCTGGTGTGTGGGGCTGGGTGGCTGCCCCCACCCCTGCCAGCCCGGACCCAGGAGAACCCTGGGTGGCTGCCCCCTGCTGCCTCAGGGAGCAGTTGCTCCCCTTTACTTCTCAATTTCACTGCTCTAACAGTGCCGTTAGCTAAGTGACAGCTCTCCACCGCCCTGTCTACACTGACTCTGTGCCACCATAGCTCTGCTGACAAAAGGCCTCCGCCTCTGCTTTCGGTGGCTGCATTTTGCATTTTGTCAGCAGAGGAGACTGTAGTGTGTACACCAGGATTCTTTGGTCGGCAAAAGCTGGCTTTTGTCAACAGAACTTCCTAGTGTGTACATGGCCTGAGTCTCTGTTAAGGGATAGGTAATGGTGGGCATGGCTTTACCTACCTCCCAGGAATGCTGGATGGAGTAAATGATAAATGTTGACACAAATTGGACTTAAAGATTGAATAGTTGCCTCTTATTGGGCCTGGATGGTGGCCGGGGGTGGAGGTGGGGGAGGCAGGAGCAAGCAAAGGCACCTAGGGTATGTCTACACTGGCAACTTAGGTTGACTTAAGGACACTTAAGTCGACCTACACAAAGCCGTGTCCACACCTGGCTTTCATTATGTTGACTTAATAACGTCTCCTCTTTAGGTCGACTTCAGGCTTAAGTCGATTTATTAAGTCAACTTAAAGCCAGTGTGGACGGGGAATAGCACTTAGTCAACCTTATTAAGTTGACTTAAAGCCAGTGTGGACGGCTATGTCTACACTACAGGCTCTGTTAAGTCGACTTAAAGTGTAGATGCTCTGTTAAGCCAAATTAACAGAGTCAATTTAGCTTAACAAGCATAGATTTTAGGTCTCATTATAGAGCAGGCTGAAAATAAATCCTGATTTTTAATAGCTACCTGACCTGAAAACTGAAAGTGAATGCTGGGGCCTTGCACCCATTTACACCACTGCAAAGGGAACAAGGAATTCTGACTGGATTTCCAATCACTGTTCCAGTTTGATAGCAGTGAGAGTCTTTCCATCCTGGGAACCAGGAAATAAGGCTCCAGGGTTATGTCTACACTTGTAAAGTTAAGTCAATTCTGTTAAGTCGACTTAACAAGGTCAACTTTAAATCGACTTAAAGTCAACCTTGGTAAGTCAACTTAACAGAGTGGCTACACTTTAAGTCGACTTAAGTCAACCTTGTTAAGTCGACTTAACAGTAGACATAGCCATCCACATGGGCTGTAAGTCAACTTAATAAGGTCGACTTAGCACTATTCCTTGTCTACACTGGCTTTGAGTCGACTTAAGAAGTCAACTTAAGGCTTAAGTCGACCTTCAGAGGTGGTGTTATTAAGTCAACTTAAGCTGTTATTAAGTCGACTTAAGGAAGCACTTAAGTCGATTTAATAAAAGCCCAGTGTGGACGCAGCTTTGTGTTGGTCGACTTAAGCGTCCTTAAGTTGACCTAAGTTGCCAGTGTAGATGCACCCCAAGTTAGTTTCTCAGTTATATCTACAATGAGAGCTGGGATGTGATTCTCTGCTTGAGGAAACATACTTGTCTAGCTCCCATCAAGCTAATGCACTACAAACAGAATATAGCTGCACTAGTTCTACCGACGAGCTAGCTACCGCTAGTATATACCCATCCAAGACAAAAGGCACAAATTCAGGGTGGCCAGCCTGTCCCACCTCTTGTGCTGCTCTTGCTACATTCTGGCTTGCTTCCAAGCTAGTGTGGGTATGTTGTGAATGCCAAGACTATTAGAGGGTTCAAAAAAGAACTAGATAAGTTCATGCTCTCTATATATACATCAAAGGGATAAATACCAGGGAGGGAGAGGAATTATTAAGTTCAGCACCAATGTGGATACAAGAACAAATGGATATAAACTTGCCATCAGGAAATTTAGACTTAAAATTAGATGTAGGTTTCTAACAAGTGACGTTCTGGAGTAGCCTTCCAAGGGGAACAGTGGGGTCAAAAGCCTAGCTGGCTTCAAAACTGAGTTGGATACACTTAGGGAGGGGGAGGTATGGTAGGACAGTCTAATTTGGCAATTAATTGGTCTGTGACTACTAGTGGTAAATATGCCAGTGGCCTGTGATGGGATGTTAGATGGGGTAGGTTCCAAGTTGGTTCAGAGAATTCTTTTTCGGGGTGTCTGGCTGGTGAGTCTTTCCCACATGCTCAGGGATTATCTGATCGTCATATTTTGGGTCAGGAGGGGATTTCCCCCAGGCAGATTGGCAGGGGCCCTGTGGGTTTTTTGCCTTTCCCTGTAATGTGGGGCGTGGGTCCCTTGCTGCTGGTTTCTCTATACCTGGAAGTCTTTAAATCATGATTTGGGGACTTCAGTGACTCAGTCATAGAGTAGGTGTCAATTGCAGAAGTGGGCGAGAGGTTCTATGTCCAGCATTGTGCAGGAGATCAGCCTAGATGATCATATTGCTCCCTCCTGACCTCGTAATTTATGAATCAGTCAGTAATTCTGTTGATGGTGCCCAAGAAGAAACAGAGCCCTCACTCTCTCTTAGCTGAGACCATGTAGTGGTGGTGGGGGGGAGGGGTAGATCGGAGCACAGCCACTTTCTGGAGTAGAAATGCACTTGAAAGGAGATTTTCAATTTGAAAATGATTCTTTTTAAATTCTCTGTTTGTAAAGCGCATTCCACAGTAAAATACCTCAATGGAGTAAACAGCCTTCTGGAAAGGATGTTTGAGAGGGTGTCTTCTGTGAGTTTAAACAAACGGTATGATAATGAGTAATATTATTGTATTAATTCTAGCCACGCGGAGGAACTGGATTCTTCCTGCCAAACACCTTTCAATCAATGTTTAATTTAAAAAAAAAAAACAACTTTACTGACTTTTCACCATGTCAGCTGCTGTTCACTCTTTTCATTTCACCCAGAAAGGACAAAGAAAACAGACAAGTCAATTTCACTTTATGGCTCCCCTGCCCAGTTTCGTGTTGCCAGGTCTAGGCTGCAAACACAGCAGGAGAATGTTTAAATTCAAACAGAAAAATATTTACCTTCATGAAAAATGTGGAAAAAAATAACTAGATTGTTGCCATTCATCAAGTCAAAGATTCTAAGGCCAGAAGGAATCTCTATGATCCAAAATGTTCCCATTTATCCAGCATTACGGCGCAGTGGGAGACAAAACACTACAACTAATTCCTGGTCTAAGTGCAGGCAAATGTTTGTGGGAGTCAGGACAGGGTCTCAGACACTCTTTAGTGGTGGCCACTTTCTCTATTAATATTAGGTTTTGCAAAATCTTTATTCTATTTATTTCATGAAACATAAATTCTGGGTTTCAGCTCCCTCACACATGCTCTCAATGAATTTAAAAACTCCAAAGAAAATAAACAGTACTTTCAAAATCTGGAATGTGATGCAAGGACCCCCCACAGGTGTCTGGATGAGTTGCCAGAAAAAATACTGGCTGCCCCAAAGTGTGACAGCACATGACCAGTCCATGTTAGCTCAGGGAAATGGCTCCAGGATGATGTATTGACTTTGAGTCAGTCACAGACCACTAGAGCCATTTACACTATTTTTAAACCTTGAAGTCTTATTCTATGTACTTTGCATTTCATAATGCATTGGACAACATGAAAGGTGTTAAATGTCTACATTTCTCATCCAAAAAGCATTCAGGTCCCCCCCCCCCCACCCCACATTAACTTGTGTATGTCAACATGGGGGATAAAAGGAAGAAATGAATTTCATTCTTGTCAAAACCTATTAACTCCATGACCAAAGTGACTCTGTTACATTTTCTAATGTATGCTTTTCGTAACTGAACTGAAACATGATCATTTTTAGTCCAGGTTCCACAGATATAAACCAGATTGGAAATGAAATGAGCTCAGTAGCATTTCCCAGGGTTTCCAACAGTGAACTCTACTGGGTAGTTTCCATCAACCTAACAATGACCCCGTCCCCGCCTCATTTTTAATGAGAGTTCATTTTAAATACTGATGTCTTTGCTCTGCTCAAGATGAATGAACTTCTAGCACTTTGAGACAGACTATAGACTTCATCTCTATTACAGTGTCTCTACAGAGAAGTAATTAGAGACATGGTGTGTTTATCATATTGTCTGTTACTGGGAGAAATGGACATAATATATTTACAAGGTTTGTGAAAGAGTTTCCATCTGTTAAACACAGCAGATTCACTCTAGACCAGTGGTTTTCAAACTTTTATTGGGACCCAGTTGAAAAAAATTATTTATGCCCTCAACCCAGCAATTACACTTTTGAGCAATGTATTCCAGTCTTTTGGCGGTTGGAAGCAGGGGGTGCCGCTACGCAGTGCCTGAGGTTCTGCAAGCCATTACTGGGTCCTGACCCTAAGTTTGAAAACCCCTGCTCTAGGTGGTAGAATCTCCATCTTTGGAGATTTTTAAGGCTCGGTTAGACAAAACCCTGGCTGGGATAATTTAGGGGGAGTGGTCCTGCTTTTTAGCAGGGGGTTGGACTAGATGACCTCGTGAGGTCCCTTCCAACCCTATTATTCTATGATTCTATGATTCTATGACTCCAGGGGTTGGATGTTGGGCAGGACCTAAGTGTAGGAAAATCTTCCCTGAATTCCAGTCAGTTATACTGTAAGGGCCAAGGGATCTAGAGAACAGAGATGCCTGAATGATTAATATGTATTAATTCTTCCTTGCCCTTAAAATTAGAAAAGCTATCCATCTCTGGTTACCCCAAAATAGAATCCACCTAGCAAGAAAACGGTTCATATAATGAGAGACACTTCATTTAAGGACACACAGATCAATTAAGTTTACACGAGTTCCACCATTCCCTAAGAATAGAAACTAAATTAGATGATTTTTAAACACCTAGGCAAGAATCTCTCATAATTTACACATGTAAAATACCTCTTTCTACCTCCCAACCTAGCTAAAAAGGACTCCAGAAAGTCACCAGGACTATGTCTACACTTGTTAAATTAAGACAACTTCGTTAAGTCGACTTAACGAAGTCAACTTTAAGTCGACCTTGTTAAGTCAGCTTAGCATGTCTACACTACATATTTAGGTCAACTTAAAGTTGACCTTGTTAAGTCAACTTAGAGCATCTACGCTAGACGCTTAAGTCGGCTGGCTAGGTTGACGGAGAGCCGCGGCTCCGAAGGGACGAGGGAAGCCAGGGCTTCCAGAGACAAGGGAGCTGTGCTCCCTGCCGGGGCTCCAGTGGCGAGGGATTCCCCTGCCAGCTCCCTTCTCCCCAGCCCATTCCCCAGCCTGGAGGCCACTTAGGTCGACCTAGGGCTTAGATCGACTTAGGGCGTCCACACTGGCTTAAGTTGATTTAAGAAGTCGACTTAAGCCCTAAGTCAACCTAAAAGGAGGTTTTATTAAGTCAACTTAAGGAAATGCTTAAGTCGACTTAATAAAAGCCCAGTGTAGATGCGGCTTTGTTTAGGTCGACTTAAGCCTCCTTAAGTCGACCTAACTTGTAAGTATAGATGCACCCCAGGATACAGTCACACATTGCTTTGCTATGCAAGGTAGCCAATTGCACACAGTGGGTGCATCTATACGTACAAATTAAGTCGATTTAAACTTGCTTAAGTCGACTTAATTTAATCTGCGTCTACACTACATTTTCCTTAAGTCGATTTAAGCAGCAGCTTAAGTCGACTTAAGGAAAATTAAAGTCGACTTTATAAAACCTCATTTAAAGTCGACTTTACTGGCTAAATTGACTTTATTAAGTTGATTTAGCCAGTGTAGACGCAGATTAGCCCTAAGTCGACTTTAAGTCTATTTAAAGGGCTTCAGGGCTCCTCCACTGCCCTCCCTGCCAGGGTGGCTGGCACAGGCAGAGCCTGGCATGCACCCCCACAGGGCAGGGCAGAGCCCTGTCCACCCTGCTCCTATGGCCTGCCAGTGTTCCTGTCCTGCTCAGCCCCCATTGTACCCAGGTACAATGGGGCAAAGGCTGAGCCCCTGGCACTCGGCAAGGAGTGCCCCCCCTGCCACCGTGGACCATTCCCAGGTCCACCTAGCCCCTACAGGTCGACTTAGGCATCCAGTGTGGACGCTCTAAGTCGATTTGGCAGGATCCCCTTTAAGTCAATTTAATTTTTGAGTGTAGACATGCTAAATTGACTTAAATTAACAAGTGTAGACATAGCCTGTGAGTGGTTCAACAGATGGGTGGGGAAGCTGAGTTAAACCAATCAGAATTAATTTGATGGGGGACAGATGGTCAAATGGAGCAAAATAACAATTACCCCAAGAAATCCAAATCACAAGTGTTCACTCCAAATGAGCATTTGTTTGCTTTATATATCAAATATTCCACGGATAGTCTCTTTTGTCCTGTCATTATATCTTTCATCCCAAAGTGGAAGCTGCACATTTGTTTGCCTTGAAAGCTCATGCGATAAATAAATTTGTTAGTGTTTAAAAGTGCCACAAGACTCCTTGTTTATTTTGCTGAACTAGACTGACACGGCTATCTCTTTGGAACTTGTTTGCCTTGTTAGTCAAATCTACATCTCTCTGTATGTGGACAGCAGGGGTGTCGCTGCCCCCAAAACAGGTTTGGGGCCCGGGCTCTGATCCATCACGCAGGGAGGGCTTATCCATCCTGGAGGCCCTGATCTGTCCAGCGGGCCCAATCCATCCAGCTGGGATCCGGATCAGGGTCCTGCTGCCACCGGCCTGTGGCCTGGCCCGGCCCTGGTGCGGACTGCGCTGGGTTACCACTGTCGGCCAGGCCCCAGGTCCTTGACCGCAACAGGGGCCGGATCGGTCTGGCGGCAGCTGGGTCCTGGATCCGCAGCCCCGGTGGGGGCCAGATCAGGACGATGGCAGCCCCGGCCTCATTGGGGCACCGACTGAGCCCCGGAGGCCGGATAGGGCCAGCAGCGACCGGATGGGTCCCAGATCCCCGGCCCTGCTTGGGACTGGAATGGGCCAGAGGCAGCCCTGTCCACATTGGGGTGCTGATGGCGGCCAAGCCCGGATCCCTGACCCTGGCGGGGGTGCATTGAGCCACCGGTGGTGGCTGGGCCCTGGGTACCCATCAGACTCGGAGCACGTGCCGTGTGTGACCAGTGCCAGCAACGCCACTGGTGGACAGTAAAATTCATTCTGCTGTAAGCCCTAAATAACATGAAATGCATATGTACAATCCCCGCCTGTGTGAAGTCTGTCCATTAGATCCAGAAGATTATATGGGATTTAGTTGGGTTTCACCACAAATAATTGTGGCACTTTGGCAGCAATAGGAATTGGATGGCTCAAAGAGGGAGGAATGTTGAAAGATATAAAACAGAGTATAAAAGTTGTTTGCTTAAAAAGGGGGAAATTCCAATAATAAAGTGGGTTAATGTTGAAATACAATCCTCGAAATGAATTAAACATAAAAGGCCTCCAATAAGAAAAAGATCCAAAGGAAGTTATTCAGCACCAACACCATCCATTGGATACTGACTGAAGCAGCAGAGAAACTGGAAGCAGAAATCTAAGCACTAAGGATGCGTCTACACAGCAAGTAGACATTCATGGCTGGTGTGTGCCAGCTGATCCAGGCTCGCAAGGTTTGGCCTGTGAGGCTGTTACTCTGCTGTGCAGACATCCAAAACCAGGCTGGAATCTGGGTTCTAAGCCTGCAGGGCGGGAGAGTCCCAGCCTGAGCTGGAAGTCTGTCTACGCAGCAGTGAGACAGCCCCGCAAGCCTGAGTCAGCAGCCCCAAGCCAGCCAGAGGTTTCTCTTTGTGGTGTAGATATACCTGTGGCTGGCACAGTGGATAGTGTCCTCTTCAACAAGCCCTGGAGCCAGGACAGAAAAGACTACGGTCTCCCCGTGGGCCCCAGGAGCGAATTCAACCTGCACTGAAGCTGTAGAATCCGGAAGTGCATCAGTGCCCAGATCTGCCTGTGGGAAGGAGCCTGCCTCAGCCCAAGGTCAGCAGGACAAGATGTCATGAGGTTGCATTCCAAAGACTGTTTCTCCATCTGGACTCTAATGTAAATAACTGAAGGTTATCTTGCCAAGTCTGCACTTGCTAGGGAGCTCTCTACCGTATTTTACATTTTAACCAATGGTCCAATGCAAATTGGCCCAAGAGAGACCTGAGTCACAACTTTAAGCAACATTCAAACCAGACCACTGAAATAGCAGGGAGCAAGTGCCTGAAAGTGCCTTAATGCCAAGTGCATTCTTACTCCTTGGAGAAATACTGGTTGGGTGACAAATGTGCCGGATACTAAAGAACCGATGACTGTTGTCATAGTAAACGTCCTAAGAAATCTTGATGATGGGCATTATTCCCTGATGTATCTGCAGAGCCTCCGCTGCAGTCTGACACCTCCTGCCTGCATTGGTGTGTTTGGCACAGAACTAGAACACTGGCTGTGTCTGCACGTGAACCGTTGTTTGCATGCTGAGGGCATTCTGGGTGAATTAACAAATGGCTGACTGGTTAAGAATAACCATGTGTCCTGATCTGAGGGCTATTGTTCAAGTTAAAAGTTAATCAGGAAAGAACCTAGCACTGAAGCTCTAAACTAACACTTGCTAGACTCGGTGAAGGGGACTAACATATTCGTTTCCATTCTAACACTGGCAGCAACTCTCAACTAACTGGCAAATGTGGCTTGTTTGATTTCAGCTTTAAGATCCAACCATGTATCACATCAAGTTACCCTCCTGCTGATGGCTGGCAAAAGCTGTGTGCATCCTTTCACTGTAATGTTCGGCTGCTGGCAGGGCACAGGACACATGCTCCTAGGCCATTGGCCAGTTCCCTGACTGTCAGGCCAGTGTGTAGTCCATGAACCACTAGCTGCTGTATGATGCATATAGCACTGGCTGGTCCGTGGACTGCCTGGCATCTGGCGCATGCCAGAGACGTGGCCTACAAGGTATGTAAGTTGCTAGCTGGGGTATGCCTGGGTAGACCAGGTAGCTGCCCCTGACTGGTGCTGGTAGAATGGGCTGGAGTACTCATTCCTGGCTAGGGTTGAACCGTGGCTCTCTGGCTCTAACGTATGAACTGCTCCTCTCTATGCTCCAGTGGGGTGACGCTTACCGATGCAGCGTGAGCCATCTGAACTGGTCATGAAGCCACGGGGACACGTGCACACGTAACTGCCTGCCGTGTTGGTGCACTCACCGCCGTCGCACACGCCGGAGATCGTGCCGCATTCATCCACATCTAGAAAAGAACAAGCCACCAGGGATTAGTCTGGTGCCAAAACATCATCTTCTCTCCTGAGTGACACAGAAAGTGGACCCTGGGCCACAGGCAGGTATCTCAAGAAGAGCACCAGCACTCCCAGGGGTCCTGGCTGGCCTCCTGCCAGCAGCTGGGTGATATCTTGAGCTGAAGCTTTTGTAGGGCTGAACACTGTGATTGTCCCTCCCCCTCAGTCTCATTATTCTGCATGGCCTTTCATCCATGGGTCCCAGCTGAGAGCGGACGAGACGAATGCCAGGAGACAGCCTGTTCTGCGGTTTCCTGGCTGACCACCAGCAGAAACCCTGGGCTCCTCTGCAAGACTTCTGCTGCCAGGAGCACCCATTCAGCTAGGTGGAGACACCGAGGGAAAATCTGTCCTTCCTGCACTTCTCAGCCTTCCAGCTCCACCCACTGCTAAACCACCCTCCCAGGAAAGGGCCGTGCAGGTATCCGCCATGGTGCCCCTCCACATACAGACCCAAAGCCATTGCACGCTCTCCTACAGCCGGCAGGTGACTAAGCAATCGCTATTGTTGCCAGGGGTGTGGCAAACAGTGGTCTTGCCCTTCTCCGTCCCAGCCAGCATGGTAGCGAAGGCATAGAGGGACGTGGCTGTTGTACCCTCTTCAAATGTTACCTGAATAATGATTGCAGCAATGTAGCCACTTCCATCGGGGCGGGTCAAAGCATTTCCCACGGTCAGTGTTGCCCCCAGCTACGGAGGGGTAAAAGGAAGCCCGGAGAGGACGTACCTGTCACAGGGCCCACCCAGGAATCCTGTGTACAGCTGTGCCCAAGAGCCAGTTCTGCTGCTGCTGCACCCTGAGCTGTAGCCTCAAGACCACCCCTCCCTGCTTACACCTTGGAACACTCCCGGGTCTGAACAAATGGAGCCTGCAAACATGTGCTAGCTCCCTGTGCCTGAGAGCAGGGGGACCTGGATTCCTAACTTGGGGGGCACACAGCTGACAACCTGATTCAGGGAAAGGGCATTAGAGCCAAGAACTGAACTGGAAGAGCAGATGTGCTGGAACTGAATGAGCTCTGGAGGTTGGTGGGACATGAGCCTGGAGATATATCAGGTTTCCAGATATCCTCCAGCTAACATCCACCACAGCAGAACCAAGAGTATTTGTCAGCTTATTTATTTCCCTTGCTTCCCTTTTACTGATCAAGGTTAATAAACTAGATGTCCCGGCTAAAGTCTAGTTAACTGCAAACACAACCAACCATAGGCAGCTCTTTGGCTGTAACAGGCAGAGTCAATTACCAAGGTCCAAATTTTCTTGGTCAAGGAATAGCTAAAGTACAGACATCGAAAAGAAATAAAAACCCCATCAATAAGAATGATAACAAGCGGTAAATAAAAAGGTTTGGGGGTCTGTTCAAAGCATCTGGTGATCCAGATTTGGTCCATAGTCCATTTATTGCTTGCCCCTGGGCTGTAAGGTGCCAGAAAACAACACAAGGGAAAGGGCACGGAAAGGGAATAAAGTTCAGCAACTCCCTACAGTGGGATGCTTCATGCCTCCATGCTTTCTGTCAGAGAAGTAAACCAAGAACAGAGATGCTTTACAAAGAGTCCCTAAACAGACAATATTGCCCAGTTGTTTGCAACAAAGTTCACAAAATGCTTTACTGCTGGAAACTGGATGGGACTAACCCCTGAGCAGTAGCAGGTCGTGCGGGACTTTGCGTTATCAGTGGGTTGTAGGCTGCACAGAGCTAGTCCAAGAGCAGGGGCTGTCGAGCGCACAGAGCTGTATGTGGTGCTGTAGGTTTGCCTTTATTCACAACCGAAATCCATGCATCAAACCTGAGTTGGAAGCAGGATACGACCTACTGTTCTGCACCCAGTGAGATGGGCAGCTGGGTCCAGCTCAGCTGGGTGGTGAATGATGGAGGGAATGTGCCAAAGTGCTTTCAGAGCAGCCCAAGTTTCATGGTCTGGCAAATAGCAAAATCCGTCAGCACTGCTGAGCAGCTATATTTATTATATTTTTAAATCATTGTCCATTTGCGAGTGGACCAAGAAGGGCTCATATGCAATGTAGCTGCTGCTGGGGCCAGCAGGAGGTTAACAAGAAAGAACTGGGCAAGTTCTGCTCCTTCTGGGGGATTTTTCTCATGTGAATGGGCTAGTGCTGCAGCATGCTGGTGGCACCAGCCTAGACCGGTCAGCCTCACCTCAATCCCTGGGAAAATCACAGAGCAGGTCCTCAAAGAATCCATCCTGAAACACTTGGAGAAAAATAGAGTGATCAGGAACAGTCAACATGGATTCACCAAGGGCAAATCCTGCCTGACCAACCTGATTTCCTTCTATGATGAGATGACTGGATTTGTGGATGTGGGAAGAGCCGTTGACGCGGTATATCTTGACTTTAGCAAGGCTTTTGATATGGTTTCCCACAGCATTCTCGTCGACAAGTTAAGGAAGTATGGGTTGGACAGGTGGACCGTAAGGTGGTTAGAAAACTGGCTAGATCGACAGTGAGTAGGAATCAATGGCTTGATGTGTAGTTGGCAACCGGTAATGAGTGGAGTGCCCAGGGGTTGGTCCTGGGACCGGTTCTATTCAATATCTTCATTAATGATCTTGATGATGGAATAGACTGCGTACTTAATAAGTTCGCAGATGACACTAAGCTGGGGGGAATTGTAGATACTCTGGAGGGCAGGGACAGGATCCAGGGAGACTTGGACAAATTGGAACACTGGGCCGAAAGAAACCTCATGATGTTCAACAAAGACAAGTGTAAAGTCCTGCACTTAGGACGGAAAAATCCCATGCACTGCTACAGGCTGGGGACCGATCGGCTAAGTAGCAGCGCTGTAGAAAAGGACCTGGGGGTTATGGTGGACGGGAAGATGAATATGAGCCAACAGTGTGCCCTTGTTGCCAAAAAGGCCAATGGCATATTAGACTGCATCAGTAGGGTATTGCCAGCAGATCGAGGGATGTGATAATTCCCCTCTATTTGACACTGGTCAGGCCGCATCTGGAGTACTGTGTCCAGTTTTGGGCTCCCCACTACAGAAAGAATGTGAACAAATTAGAAAGAGTCCAGCGGAGGGCAACGAAAATGATTAGGGGGCTGGGGCGCATGACTATGAGGAGAGACTGAAGGAACCAGGCTTATTTATTCTACAGAAGAGAAGACTGAGGGGAGACTTGATAGCAACCTTCAACTACTTGAAGGGTTGCTCCAAAGAGGAAGGAGCTAGGCTGTTCTCAATGGTAACAGAGGACAGAATAAGGAGTAATGGTTTCAAATTACAGCTGGGGAGGTCAAGGTTGGATATTAGGAAAAACTTTCTCACTAGGAGGGTGGTGAAGCATTGGAATGGGCTACCTAGGGAGGTGGTAGAAACTCCATCTTTGGAGATTTTTAAGGCCCGGTTAGACAAAACCCTGGCTGGGGTGATTTAGTGGGAGAGGTCCTGCTTTTTAGCAGGGGGTTGGACTAGATGACCTCGTGAGGTCCCTTCCATCCCTATTATTCTATGATTCTATGATTTTGTCGTGGGCTATGAGTGCTGACATGGGGAGGTCATGGACAGCAGTGGGTTCTATAATGTGACAGAAAAAGGCAGCATGAAAGCACAACAGCTGGAATCTGAAGCAAGACCCTTGGAGTCTTTGGCTCAAGATGGGGTCTCTCTTTCTGCAAGACCTGCTCTAGCTCAACCAGAAGTGATGGGCTCAAGGAATCCCAGGGGGAGTTCTCTGCCCTGGCTATCCATTGGGTCCGACTCAATTCTGGCCTTCAAATCTCTAGGATCTACGCAAGGAGGGCCCTGCTCAGTGTGTCTATCAGAGCTGTGCATCCGCGCAGGGTAGAAGAGAGCAAACGACTGAAGTATGTGACGTTGTTTAGCTAAGGGCAGCGCCACGCCATGCTGGAGCCTCTGTCTCAAGGGGGTTAGTTCCCAGTCCCAGGCAACAACCAGGCCCACAGAGCCAGAGGTCAGACAGGGGCCTCACTGTGAAATAAGGGTGGGGGCGGGGGGAATGGTACAAGTGAGGCCCTCTGTGCTTTGAATCACACACTGAGATACTATGGCAAGATGATTGGATATAAAGAGAGACAGACAGACAGTGTTTGCCCTTCCCATACTCAGGAAAGGCTGAGAGACCCTAGATTAATATTTGGTGCTCCAAGGACTAGCAACCATTCCCCCATTCTTGCTCCCCGCCATCTGTCCAGAAGACACGTAGCTTCTGCTGTTTACTTTGGTTGCATTTCCAAACCCAAAGAGGCCCACTGGAAATAACGCAGTTCCTTTCATGGGACCGCCACTACCTCAATCATAAATCAGCAGCGTGTGTGCCGGATAGCACATGAGCATTTACAGAATGATAAACGGGGAGGGAAAGCCAGGCTGCAGAGTGATGCTTTGAGCTGGTTGCAGATTGCATTGCCGTCTCACACACACTAATGCTATGATCTCCAGAGCTCCAGTGATCTCCCAGCTTTGCCATCCCAGCCCTTTGATGCTCTGACAGCTGACAGGCATTACTTGGAACTTAGCGAGGGAGCAATGCAAATCCACAGAAAACATTCCCCACCACCTGGGCCCCTGGGGTGAAGAGATTTTATCACATCAGTCTCCCTGTCATTTAATTACAGGTCTGTTTGATTAGGCTTTGCAGAACACTCCAAGGAAAGGAGTTTTATGAAGAGAATACTGGCTGTACTGTGAGAAATAGCAGTTTAAAATGTTTGCACAGCTCTCCTTCCTCACTTGGAAGTTGGCTGGCTTCTAGATCTCCCATGCTAGAGGCAGGCAACTTGTTAGATCAAAACATAGGACACTGCTTTAGTCATCTGAGAAAAAGCACAGCATGCCATGCTTTCCACTGACGTCCAAAGGTCACAACAAGTTGCCATTGTTTTTGCCCTGAAAACCCTGGTGAGGGTGAGAATGATGAAGAAGAAAAGTCGATCAGAAATGCACGAACTGTCCTGTTGTTTTAGGGAGCTGCCTCTGAAGTGAGGCTTGCAGGTGAGTTCTGGAGTTTTTTGCAGCAGTTCTTTTTTTCCTTCATCACTTCTGTGTTATTTGTGTTTTCTGAGTACACCAGGTCTTGTCATTTAGATTCATTCAGCACTGGAGGCCAAAGAGAGTCTGGTATGATGGGATTCATATGTGTGCCCCTGTTAATGCCCTGGCCAGGGACCTCCTGAAGCCCCAAAGGATGTGTCTGCACTGCACATGGTAATGTGCCACCCAGCCCAGACAGACAGACCGACCTGTGCTAGTAGGGCTCAAGCAAGCTAAACCTAGCAACTGGCTGCTGCGACTCCTGCAGAGACTCAAGCTAGCCACCCGGGCTCAGGCCCAGGGGCCGGTGGGTCTGAACTAAGATGGCTAGCCCAGCACAGCTATTTTTAACGTGCTCTCTTGGGACCTGCGAGCGTGAGTCTGTCTAACTGCGTGGGAGGTTTGCCCCTGCTGCACAGGAGAAGGATTCAAACTGTCTACGGCATGACTTTTCCAGTCCTCAGTTACATGAAAGCAATACGTGCAATTCATGCTGCAGGCAACAGTAGAAGTTGAGGCAAATGTTGATTTTGGACCCGTTCTCCCTTTCGCTGGGTTAGACTTGACCTGATTTAGGCATACAATGCTGGAAGCCTGGGATTGCAGAGTAGATGTCTGAAAAGTCCGTCCAGCTCTGAAGCCCACAAACCCACTCAAACCCAACCTTTCCATTTTATTAAACAAACCAAACCCTAACAGGGAACATGTCTGAGGTGGAGGTCATGCCTCTCTCCCTACAGCGAGCACAAAAAAAACCACAGAGCAGATTAAGGGGACCCTCCAAACCACACCAGATTTGTGGAAATGAGCCTTGAATAGGCCCAAACAATGAAGCCTTCTGCGGACGTTTTGTAAGAAAATGGAAAACACGCGAATAAAAAGGCTATGGTGTTCTGTTTGCCTGGAAAATGGGCCCCCTGACTGCATCTGCTCCTGGAAAAGATTCAGGTAACACAGAAAACCTCACTCCACTTCAGAAGCAGAGATGAGATTTAACAGGACAGAAACCAGATCTTTCTCTTCACTAGGATATTGGAAATCATGTCCATTGGTGACAAAAAAGCTGACATGGTGATCCTTTAGAAACAAGAGTGATGGCTGATTCAAACAAGTAATATCAACCTGAGAGAAATGAGTTGTTCCATTGAGTGAATAGTCCCTTCCCTTCCTGATCTGCCCCCAGCCCATCCGAACGTGTCAGGTACTAACTGAGCCGAACAGATACAACCTCCCGAGCTGAAGAACAAAGGTTTGTGCAGAATGCAGGCAGAACCCTCCCCTCTGACACGTCTTGTTCACCCTCTGTTCGAAGACTGCACACTCGAATCCTGAGGCGACTCTGGACTCTAAAACCCAGCTTTTCAGCGGGGGCAGTGGGCAGCATCCCATGTGAAGTACTGGCTGGCAATGCAAGCAGGGACTGCTTTAACCGCAAGGCCGTGCAATACGGAGGGGTATGAGGGCAGAAGCACAGCTATTCGCTCCCATCAGAAAAAGATCATAATTGCAGACAGAAAAGCCCCAATCAAACAGTGCCTTCACACCACTCACATCGAATAGTAGGTCCTTGATGTGTATTTTCTAGTGCTTTGTTCAGGCTAGTATTGAAATATGGTAACCAGGGGAGCTTCGATCATGTCTCTTGGGAGACTCTTTTACAACCTGATATAGATCTTAGGCCTGGTCTCCAGTTGCCACCATTTTCAGCGGCAGTCGAAGGGAGATACGCAAGCCATGTAAAATAACTTGTGTATCTCTTTCCTACTTTCTAACTCCCACCTATCTCTGTGGCTCCCCTGTGCTGAGTCAAAGGGAAATGCCGTCCCTTCGACTCAGTGCTACTCACAGACTGCTCAATTGAACTGGAAAAGTCAAACGGATGGTGGTGAATTTGCCACCATCTGTATAGACTTGGCCTTAGTGTCAGCAAGCTTTTCCTGATGGGAAGTTTAAAGGTTTCTTTTCTTTCTTTTGTCCCATTACTCCCAGTTACACCCTTCTGTACCATCTGCACCTAATTCCTTTGTCCTCTTGGGTGCTAACACATGAGACGGGTGAAATGATGCCCTTCCCCCAGCACACACACTTCGGAGTCACTTGGTGACACATTTTAGCTCCTTTAATCTTTCCTCATAAGCCAACTCTTCCTCCTCCATCTCCCCACCTACGTAAAGACTGGGACACTTCTCAGAGCGCAATCCTGGGCATCAAACTGGGCCCCGTGGTCACCCAAAAATCCGACCCAGCTGGTATGAGTGGCGGCTGCTGCCACTCACCATCAGGCTGTCCGCCTAGCCGCCGGGCTGGCTCAGGCTGCTCTGCTCACCAGCCAGTCTGGGGGCGGGGCAGGAATAGTGCGGCCTCTGGCCCACCTCTCCCCAGCCTCCAGCAGCAGCGTGGCCCTGGCTTGTTCCCCCCTACAGTGCAGCCCACCCAGCAGTGTGGCCCCCAGCTCCGCGCAGCTGCCTTGGTCTCCACCCCCCTCCCCGGCAGGCCCCCAACAGCGCAGCCCATGGCTGTGCAAGCCAGCAGCGGTGCCGGTTGGGGCCTCCCAACCCCCTCTGCAGTGCCAGCTGGGGGAGCCTGTGACACTGTCCGGATTTAGGGAACCATTTATGATATTATTTTCTATTAATATTTTATAATTGTTATAATCCATAGGAATTATGCCATGTTTGGTGTTAATAGAAAGGTAATAATTTGTGGGGAATGATTATATAGTTTATGTGTAGGATTTGTATTCATATTAGGAATTAGGAATATGATTGTTATATTTTAATTGGTGTGAGTCTGGGGAAACTCCCCAGACTGAATGTCTACCCAGCCATTGTCTCTTTAATGGCCCATTAAGGAAGCTCCCCAGTATAATGGGCCGAAGGAGAAAACCTGTTGAGCCACTAGGCCTTGAACGTGTGACTCAACTCCAGTTTGATTGGAGAGGACTGCACACAGCATGGAAAAGGCCAGAGGGGATAAAAGGCAGCAGCCCCGACTCCATCTTGTTCTCAAGTCCCCAGTCTACAGCCAACACCCATCTCTGGAACTATTCCTCTGAGACTGAACAAAGGATTGAGGCCCACCCTGGTGCTGGGTGTTTACCAGAGGAACAAGCCTGCAACTGCTTTTCATGAACTTTAAATCATTTGTATGTATGGATTCGCTTTGACCCTTTAACATCTCATATTTTGCTTCTTTTCTTCTTATATTAAACCTTTAGTTGTAGTTGCTGAAGGATTGGCTATCAGTGTGGTATTTTGGGTAAGATCCAAACCTATATTGTTCTGTGTGCTGTGGCTGGCCCTTTGGGGTCAGGAGAACCTATATCTTTAAGGGACCGTGCGGCTAGGTGGGAGCCAGAAGAGCTGGAGTGCAATAAAGGGAGCTGTTTCTATTTTGGGCAGATTTCTTGGTACCTGGTGTGGGGAACCAGAAGCCCGTTTGTGACTGATAGGGAGACTGGTTTAAGTACCACCCATCAGTGTGTGGGGAGTTTGGCTCCCGGTTTTGCAGCTTGCCCTGATTTTTGCATGTCCAGGAGGGTATCCCAGGAGGCCCCGGTCACAGGGCCCACAAAGGGTTGGCAGCCCCGGGCCTTGATCCAGCCCTGGCATCGAGTTGTGGAGTAAACACCATTCTTCTGTTGTCTTTGTACAATGTGCCCCAGGGCAGCCTTGACTTGTCAAGGCCAGTTAGAGGATGAAGGTCAGGGCCTCACCATTCTCATTGACGTTTTCCCCCATTCCCTCCCTTTCATTGCCTCACCCCTTACTGTACCTTGTGATCAAGGAGATGGCACTCTTTGCTTGTGTTTGTGGAGTGCCAAGCTCAGGGGGGCCCAGATCCTGACTAGGGCCCTAGGTGCTACCAAACACAAATAAACAAAAAGGCATCAAAAAACAACTAGACTATCAGAGATCAGCTGAGCCCTCCACCCTGATTCCGAACCCCCCTGGACTTGGAGAAAGTTTGGCTCGAATCCAAACTGAATGGCTGGGGCCCTGCTCAGATTTTTACAGATAGAGTAATAATGGGATGTTCCTGCTTCCCAGCACCTCTCTCCCCCCATCCCTTGCACCTGTGATCAGGATCCAGCCGGAATTCCTCCAAGGGCGTCTGGCTGCAGTGCAGCCCTTTACGCCCTGGCAGCAGGCCTGAGATGGCCAAGGACACCCAGAGGGCCCGGAGTGCAGGAAAGCCTGAATAATAAAGAAGTCCTCACTGCACGGAGAAAGACGCCACTGTTGCAGGTGGCATTTGTGCTGAGATAAAACTACCACCACATTCCTGCCAGTTCCACTGTCTCTCCTCCTGCCTTCTCCCATCACTACAAGGCTCACCGAAGGCTAGAGGCAAATGCTGGGACGTTAATGGAAGAGACCCAATTCAGTCAGCAGGCAAACTGACACATGCTCTGATGCGAACACAACCCCAGCTGCCAACACTTCTTTCCAGGATGAATCCTGTTTGTGGAGAACACGAGGCAGCCTAATCCTGAGGAGCAAGGAATCCCCAAGCTAAATTCTTCAAAAGAGACCCAGTAGTTTCTGACATGAGAAATCCACATCCTCACCTTAAGGCAAGAGAAAGGTGATAAAAAGGACCAGCCCTGACTTACTGGCAGAGGAACTCAAGAGGCTAACCCTGAAAATCTGGAGAGTAGAGGCTGGGAGCCAAGCTGTGCAAAGGATGCTGTTGTGTCACGGTTTAGAGCTGTGCTTCCAAGAATATCCTTTGGCAGAATCCCTGCTTGCCTGGACAGATGCTGCTCCCTGAGGCTGGATGGGCCAGGCCCAGCACTGCACGGACTAGGCAGACAGCTGAGAAGGGCACAGGAGGCAGCTGTGTTCTGACAGTCCAGGGCAGCAAGTGGACAGTGCTTTGGGCTGCTCCCTTTCCAAGTGCTGTGTATTTTAGGTGTCACTGTAACAGGAACCCTGGGTGAGGTCCTGGCCCCACTCCAGCCCTTTCACACAGCTCCTGTGGCCCAAACAAGCTGAGCAGCTGTGGGGATTCCCTGCCAACGGAGAGCAATGATAACCCAGACCCACCTCACCTGGCCTGGCCATAGAAGGTGAATTGGGGGCAGAGGATGCCCTGTTGTACTACAATGGTGATTCCTGCCTGAAAAATGGCCTCTTGGGGACCAAACAGCCCTCAGGCTTAAACTCAGCTTGGACACCCCAGCTCTCCTCACTTGTCCTGAATGGAGCGAAACTCGGGGTCTGGTCTAGTAAATAACAAGACAGGAAAACACTCCCATTTGAGGGTCTTTAACAATTGAGTCATTTCTTTACTGGTCACCTTGCCTGCTATCTCAAAAGGCAACACATCTCTCGATTCCTGAAGGTGTAACAGGTACTCCAAGATGTCCTGACCTGGATGGAAGCCTCCACCAGACGGGTCCCACAGGCCAAGAACCACATGGAAAACTCTTCCACTTTGCCAAGTAGGCCGTCCTAGCAGAAGCTTCCTGCTTTAAGTAGGACCTGCTGGACAGCCTCCAAGCAATGCTCTTCCTCCTCATCTCGCCATGCGGCAGCCATGCCATAAGATGGAGGGAGCTGATTGCTGGATGCAGCCGTGGTCCAGTGCGAGGTCAAGAAGGAGAGAAAGCAGCATGGGAGGCTGAACAGATGGAGCAAGGAGATCTGAGAAACATGCCAGGGCAATCCGGGTGAACGTGGCTCAATCTGCCTTCCTTGTGGGAGGACCAGAGTAGGAGGGAATGCACATAGCAGAGTCCACTTCCATCTGCAGTGGAAAGTGTTGGAGAGCGAGCCCAGACCGAGCCCCTTTGAGAGCAGAATAGGTGGCACTGCCTGTTCCCCTTGTCACAAAGAGGTCCATCATGGGGATGTCCCTCATTGCAAACACCATCCGAGGGAGCTAGGGACTGCTCATGGCTCGAGGAGAAAGCCTGGCTGACATGATCCACAAGACAGCTTTGGATCCCTGGCAAGTGAGAAGCATCAGGAGATTTCCTCACTGCAGAGAGCACAGCACAGGTAATTGTCTCCAGAGACAGAGAGAGCTGGTGTGCACTCCCCCTTGTTTGTCACACAGTACACTGCAGTGGCCTTGTCGGTGAGTTTGTGAACCACAGAATTCCTGATGCAGCCCCGGAGGGCATGACCTGCATTGAGGATGGCCCAAAGTTCCAGCTTGTTGGAGTGGAACAAGTCCTCCTGTTCTGATCACAGACCCTGCATCCTCAATGAGACTTGGTCACAGACAGACAAATGAAGGGGACCCCTTCACACCATTGCATGGGGACTCCTGTGAGGGCAGAGACTCCAGGAATGATGGAGGAAGGCAAACCAACCTATCTAAAGAATGCAGGGCGGGCAATAAACTGTCCTGAGACACATCTGAAGAGGGTGAAGGCACATCCTCATTAACTGTACCATCCAGGGGCAAGTGGACATGTGATCCAACAGGCTTGGACACATGCAGACTGTTGTGAATGATTGTGATGGTAAACTGAGGCCCCGTTGTCAAATTGCTTGGAAGTGGTTGGTAGGATGGCCCTTGGTTTCATGGAATCTAATATCTATTTGGTGAACGGGGGCCAAGGTCAACTTCAAAGTGTTTAGAATGAACGCCAGATAGTAGAATAAGCATGGAGTGGTATCAATGTGGAGGTTAGGATGGGCCTTGTCCGTCACTCAGATGTTGTTATCAGGAAGGACCAGGAGTAGAACGCATGTCCACGGTGTTCTCAGGGAACCTCCTCCCTGGCTCCTCCAACCCATGCTTGGGGTACATGCCAACCCTGGTAGCTGTCTTAGTCCAGTGGTTGCCTTCAGATCCCATCCAGTGAACTGCAGGAACCTGAGTCTGAAGCAGCAGGGTCCTGGGAGCTTGGAGACACAGGAGGGACGACTCCAGAGGGTACCAAAGAATCCTGTACTGCCTCCAATGCCACGCCCACACCAGCCATGGGAAGGATGTTTCATGATGTAATGCCGAGACTTCAGCAGCAGGCTCTAACTACAGGACCACTGGGGGCGCCAGCCTTACGAAGTCTTAGACCAATGGTGAGGATGGAACCGAAAGGCAAAGTGGCTCCTCCGCAGCCTCGTACGCCAACATCATGGCACTTATCGGTACTGGCATTCTTCCTGTCAGTGCGGAACACCACAGACGTGTGTGTTCTGGGACCACAGTTGACGGTACAGGGTGTCTGCCCTCCTTATCCTGTGCCGAGGGCCAGTCAAAAGCTGGAGCCAGCACCGTGCTGGTCCACGCTCTTTTACTGGAGGCAGAAGAGTCGCCACAGGACTTGAAGGGCTCCCAATCAGTCTCAAATGACCTTTTCTCTGCCGCCAACAATAGAGAACAACTCCTGCACCTCTTCGGAGGGGCCCTGCCTAGAACAGGAAGCAACAGAGGGCGATCGGCGGCCTGGAGAAGGCCACGGTGCCAGTTCTGGCCAGTTCAAGCAGGTGCTACTTAAGGTGAAGGTCCCCATCCACTTGAGTCCTCTTCCTGAACAAGTCCAGATCGAGCAGCCCTCTTTAGGGTGGATTTCCCAAGGCACAGCAAGCAGCTTGTGGGGGTCACTGCTGGGAATCGCCACTGCACAGAAAGGGAAATGCTGGAACCCCAGGAAGGTGTTGTTGGAAGCATTACAGCTACCACTGTAACTTTTACTGTAACACTCACTACCAATTCTGTTCAACAATCCAGGTTAAGAAAGGATGGATGGAGTGTGCGAGACTAGAACCCAGAGCTCTGACTCCAGCTAACGAGCAGTGAGAAGGCACTGCATGAGGTTGGGGCAGACCTGCCTCACATAGCCAGGGAAGGGACTTCAGGCACACCACCACCCCTCTACCGGCATTGCTAGGTAAAGGCTCTGGCACGTGGGGCACACGCACACCTCCTTGGAATACACATCTGCATCTACTCCGAAAAATTGTTATGGTAGCACCTAGGAGTCCCAGTCACAGGCCAGGAGCTCATTGTGCTCGGTGCTGTACAAACATTTGGTCTGCCACTCATCACACTAAAAGGCTCAGGCATGAAGTGCTGAAATGGTTATTTCATTGAGTGCCCACAGCCCCCTCCCTTACACGGCTAGTGAGTCTTTTGCTGCCTGGGTTCCATAATTGTAAATAATTCTGCCACCTGGAAGCAAGCTCCAGATCAGAACATCTGGTTTCCAGAGCATGTATCGCCTCTGATCATGGCTCCTACAGCCTTGGAAAGGAATGAAAGGGATGTGGAGTTCCTGAAACAGGGCTAGGTGGGACTACAGTGCATCCGCCGAACAATCATATTTGTTTGCTAAAACGGCAGAGTAGGTCAAGCTGAAGCCAGCAGGGTTTCATTAAGATACATGGGAAAGAGTTTTAATAACCAAGGCAAGGGAACTTTTATTCTGCTTTCCTTTTCATTTGCCAGATGTTTGGAAAAATACAATGAATGTTTATTCCTTTGGGAATGTGGCCTCGCTAGCTACGTATGCTCCTAGCCCTCTGGATTGCCAGAAAAGGGGATTTGGGGGAGCTGCCCCTTTCCACAGGAGAGTGCATGGGGCTCAGACCTGCAGTGGGGCACATAGAAGCTGCTTTGAATGAACTGCAACAAACCAGAGTCATAAAAAGAGCTGTTTGTTCTGCGACACCCCAGCATAGAATGATCTCTTACTGTACCCATCCACACTTTGGCTCCCCCTCTCCTGGTGTTTACCACGGAGGAGAGTGCCAGCCTTTACACAACATGTGCGCCCGAGCCTGGGTGTCACTAGCCAGTGTTTTCTGTATTGAATTCAGCGATGGCTCACGCTGCCCATCAGCACAGGGGGTAAAATCCTACCTTTCCTTCCACTGACTTAATTACACTTCCTCCCCACAAAGGAGCCTGCCATCCCCTGGACAAAATCCAGTTGGGCCATTTATAAAGAATTGTTTCTGGCTGTGCAAACTGTCCAGAACTCACCTTCCTTGTAAACAGATGGGAACACCACAAACCAGACGAAGCAGTCAGACAGCTGGGCACAACTTCCAGCACTCAGCCAGCCAGCCTGCCATCGCAGATCACTCTGCATGCCCCGGGCACCGCTTGATCTAGGCCCCCCGAAACTGAGCTGGGCCCAAGCACACTGTCACATATAGATATCCAGGCAGGTAGATTGCCTACCTGGTCCCTTTCAGAAGGCCAGCAAATCTCAGGAGTCTCTTAACTCCCATGCTGAAGAAGAGGTAGCTGTAGCTGCTGTAAAGACCCTTCTAAGCAGTCGAGAGAGGCAGCTATGCTGAGGAACACACATGACTGTGCACAATCCGGGCCTGCAGCTCTGAGTTCAGGCTGATGTTGAGCCATTATCCCCACTTTACAGATCCAAGTAACAGATGCTGTGGAGAGGACCCCAAGTGGACAGGGGTCACTATTAAAATCTTGCCCACAGGCTTCGGGGAGCTGATAAATGGTATGGCTTCTTTCTGGCAGCAGACAAAGCTGTCCCTCTTGTGACACAAGCTCTGCCTCTGAGTTAAGTACTGGGTCTTTTCTGGGTGTCAGGCTGCAGTCATTTCCACCCGCAACTCAGCTGGAGAGGAGCAAGCACGCCCCAGCAAGCCATCAGAGTGACGGGAAAAACAACCTCACTTTAGCTACAGGGGAGTGAGATGTACATGCCTGGGTAAAGGCTTTCCAGTTCCCCATCCTCATTGGCATGGCATCCCCTTTACTCCTCAGAGGCACCGGGCTAGATCCTCGCTCACAGCAGTCATCTGGAATACCACCACTGAGGTCTGCTTCTACCCTGGTGTGGCCGGTATCAGACCCCCTGGAGCCCGTGTCACAGCATGATCTGCCCACTGCCAAGGCCCATCTGACGGCTGTCTGCTCCTCTCAGCTTTCGTGCCGAAGCTCACCATGATGCTTGCTTGGCCTCACGTGTGGGGCAGGCAGGAGAATAGAGGAGGGTGGCTTTCATCCACCTGTGCAGTCCCCATTCTCTGGGACCTCAGGAATGCTCCCGTGTGTGTCTGTCTCTCACTGCCTTACCACAGCCTGGGGGGAGCAGACCATAGTGAGAGCAAGATGCACCTGACACCTGACACCAACTCACTGGTCAGTCACGGAGGCCGCCTGCCTGGGCAGATCTCAAGAGGCCCTTCCTACCCTGTGTGCTGCCAGAGCAGGGTGACGTCTTTGACGTGTTCTCCTGTCCCCACAGCATCCTTTCAGTCTCACTACCGCTGCCACAGACTTTCAGAGTCTCCTCTGAACAAACAGCAGCATCCTCGCCTCCTCTACGCTGCCCTGACAAGACCACACCTTCCGGGGACCTCTGCAGGCTGGAAGAGGGGCCCATGCCATGTGGCCCAGCCAGCCCTTGGCTTTGTCTGCAACAAAGAAACCACCCAACGGCTTTGGGAATGAAGACACCTGAGTGGTTATTCACTTGCTCAGGTTCAGCTCAACTTGTACTACTGCAATGGCTTCTGGACAGCCGCCGTACGGCTGCTACCAGCATGGGCTGCTTCTGAGCTATTGACCTAAAAGGAAAAGCTTCCTTCTTCTAGCCCATAACCCCATCCTGCCATGAGAGGAAGAGTCCGTTCCCTGTAGTGGGACGAGGAGCTCCGCCAGTCTTTGTGTGGTCGTGCAGTCTCCCCAGACATGCAGAGAAGGTCATACGCACGTCATTCCCCTTCCAGCATACCAGGCCACAACAGAGACAAATGGGGCAGCATATACCCCCATTGGATCTCGGCCTGTGGAGGAGTGAAATAAGTCTCTTACTGTTGGCCTTTCAAAATACACATACTAAATCCTGAGCCTTGAGATCGCCTGGCTACTGCTCTGCCACAGGGATGTCCCTTCATCGGGCTGGCTGAGTGCTTGCAAGATGAAGTGACATCTCCAAGGCCAGGCCCCTTGTGATTGTCCTGGTGACTTCAGCTTCCCCTTCCTTTTCAGAGTCTCTGCTCGGGGCATGGGTCTATCTTGCTCCCACGCAGATTTCAGTGACTAACCAAAACACTTTGCTGGTTTCTTTGTCCTGTTGGTGTGACACACAGCAGCATCTTGTGGTAACACTTCCCCACCCTGAGATGGGGTGGGGGGAAATTTAACTGACCACACTTCCCTTTCCCATCATGGCAGCTCAGAATGAGATGGTGAGAAGGTGCCAAGAGAAAAGAAAAAGCTGCTCCCTACGAGAGGGCTTTGGGGATTTCTGGAGGTGGCCTTACCTTCACACTTGTGGCTGGTCTCACTCTGCTTGTGTCCTCCAGGACATTTGCACTCATAAGAACCCACGGTGTTGATGCAGTTTCCACCCTGACACAGGCCTGGGATAGCCTGACATTCATCCACATCTGCGGGTCGTGGAACAAGAATATCAGTAAGTCACCACAGAAGTTAGAGCGTATGGCATGGAAGACAGGAGCGGAAGAAGGAGACAAGGGAGCATGAGACTGGCACCACAGGCAGAGCAGAGGGGCTAAGTAAGGAGCATGTGATGTTACCCTTTCCTGGATGCAAGGGGGACCATAGCCAGGCCCAGCCTCTACAGGGGTTAAGCTCTGCCCCTCTGCAATGGGAAACAAGCTCCATGGTTTTCAAGCGATGCCTCTTTGCCCACTTGGTGACCATTATGATTGTTACCCTTATTTCTGAAGTGCCCATCATGCATCTGTGATGCCAACAGACATGCTGAAATCACAACTGTAGGGCAATTCACTTGGGTGTGAATATCAGAGAAATGTCAATGTTATTGTCTCCATTTACCTATAACCTGTTGTTTAATATGGTAATGTGATACATTATGGATACCTCGTACTTAATTAACCCAAGGTCAAAAGTGCATATCAATGAGAATTTACTTGATGTGTGAACTTCATGAAAACTAATGAAAGCTTGCTTGGATTGCTGTAACTGAGTGCATTGTGTATATTTCTGTGATGGGCCATGCTCCATGCTCCAGCTCCGGCGGGCAGCTGCCAGCTCTCTGCAACACACACACTGCTTTGTGGCAACACAGTAACACGTCACGACACAGCGGCTGAGAACAGCTGAGTTAGATTACGAGAGAAATTGGCTGCCAGCATTGTTTTTGGTGTAAGATCAAGACTCCCTATTGATCTGGTGAATGTGACTGATCCTTTGAGTTGGAAATAATCTAATGTGAGGTAAGTTTTGGTTTTAGCTTTTATCACAAAGTCTAGTTTGTCTGATGCATTGAGAGCCTAAGGGGACTATTTGTGACTCCACGGCAAGAGAAATATTGTAATCCAGGAGATCGTGTGTTACTGGCTTGGTGAAATCTAATATAGAATTTACCACCAGTTAGGGGTGTCTGCCTTGTTATCTGACCTGACATTGGCATTGTCCAGTGTGAGCTACTCTAGATAACCTGACAGTACCATGTGGCTATTCACTGCCCAGCTTGGTAACTTCACATCACCAGTGCAGGCACCAGCCATGCCAGCACTGGACAATGACCAAGAGCACCTGTGCTCCAGGCTCATTAAAGTGTGCTGCATTTAGATCTGGCTGGAACTTGGGTTTGTGAGAAATGTCAGCATTCTGATTCTGGTTCTGGTTAGTGCTGGGTGGGAGCAGCATCCCAGGGACCCTGCCATTGGCTGAAAGCTTGTTCAAGTAGATTTGCTTTTGTGATAAATTCCAGGTCTGATGAACTGGCATTTTCTGATGAAATTTGTTTCATTGAAAAATTTCCAACCAACACTGGCTGCATTTTCTGCCAGGTTAGCCCAGGATGGGACCTAGCAGTGGATGTCCGTGGCACCTACCTTGGCAGGCTCCCGTGCGTATATTGGGGATGAAGCCCCGGCGGCAGGGGTGAGGCTGGGCAGGGCACATCTCACACGGGTGACCCCAGGCCCGTCCGATGGTGGCACAACACATGGTCTTGGTGCAGACGATGCCGCTGAGCTGACCCTGGCACATTTGATTATTCACTTGACTGAAGCAAGGACCAGTACGATAGTCTGAGAAGAAACCCACAACCAGGAGGTTAGAAGCAGACACAAAGCTCAGCTTTTGCTAACAGTACAGGGCCTGATCCCCTCCCTTTCGCTGGGGGTGCATGCACCCTGCACAGCTGGAAACTGCTCCCCCAACCGCACTGACATTTCGCCCCTGACAATTGATATATTCCCCAGAGACCTCCCCACACTCCACCCATTTCTTCACCGGATAGTCTGTTGCCTAGCATGAGGGCATTCTGCAGCCCTTTTTAACTCTTTCCTGTCCAAAATGGTCAGCTCCCTGGCACTGTGAACATCTGCAATCCCCTATAACCTTGCATGATTTAAGGTATCTGCAGCTGCTTGCTGAATGCCAGAGTAGTACAAGATTGAATATACCCATCCCTAACCTGTCAAGGTCTCTAGGGATTGTTTGTGATATCTAGCAGTGATACCATAGAGAATGACTTTATCTGCTTTTTAAGGGGAGTCCAAAGAATCTGAGGGAATAGTCAAGGTGATTTGGATGCCCCAAACACAAGGCTGGATTAACCAGACTCGGGGCCATGGGCTGTTCCCCACTGTGGGGCCCCACACTGGCATGGGGCCCCACGCACACCCCACTGCAGGGCCCAGGTCCCCCACCATGTGGGCCTGCAGGTGGGCCATCACTGGGGGGGAGGCCTGGGGCCAGAGGGCTCTCCCTCTCAGGCCCAGCTCTGGCCAGTCTGTTCCTGGGGACAGACCAGCTGGCCCAGGGGCGGGGCAGGAGTGCAGAGCTCAGCCTCTGGCCCCAGGGCTTGCCCCCCTCCCCCCCCCCGGGCAGGGCAGGGACCCTCACAGCGCTCCTCCAAACCTTGCCGGCATTGAGTGGGGCAGGTCCAGATCAGGCAGGAGCCTTAGGGGCTGGATCCCAGGGCCTCCCGTTAGGCCAGGGTCTGCGGCTTCAGCCCCTATATCTGCAGCACTAATGTGGCCCTGAGACATTGCATTTCCATCGGGTGCTTTCCAGTGGACAGGTATTCACTTGGAATTCCCTGCCTTTCTGGCTTTTCTTTTCTTTCATAGAACAGCAAAGCTCTAGTGAAGCTTTTCCCCTCAAGTTACTAATAGCTATTTACACCCTAAGTTCCAGGTTAGCAATTTGCTGTGTCTGGGAACAGACGTTTTGGCGTGACTTCACTGCTGTGTGGCTTCTAAAGGAAAGCGACTGCATAACTCTCCTGAAAAACTTTCTAGAGACAGCGACAGCTTCCCAGGCATGACTGAGCCCTCCTGTTTCACACGTAGTGTGCACATGCCATAGGAACGCCTGCTCCTCCGTCAGTCTGTATAAAAAGAACCTCCGGCAATGACACACACAATAGGGGTTCATTTCTCCTGGCTAACTGGTAAAGGCCCCTTGACAATTTTCACTGGCTGTTTAACATGGAGATGCTACAGCAGCAGAGGGACTATTTCCCAGTTCCAACAAGAGCCTCCTGTGCCTTACAAGCTACTTTAGTGGGGTTATTTGCTGTGAGGAATGTGGTTTTGCTGCTCCAGGGCTCTCCTGACATTGGCTGGGGAATATTGGCACACTGGGGATTCGTCAAGAAACTCGCTTCTAAAACAAGAAGGGCTTTTTACTCCAGCTGGGAGAGATGATTTAATGCAAATGTTTCATCTGTTCCTGGCAGAAGGACCTTTGACCTCAGTATAGTCAGACTGAAAAATCCTATGTTAAACATCTGAAGAAGTCCCGGAAACACAATGGTCGACTGAGCTGCTCTCTGTGCAGTCTGAGTTTTCAAAGTTGCTTCAGGATTTCAGTGCTGGATGCCCCGTTAGCTAACAGGCAGGGCAAATCCCTCAGAAGGTGTTGGGAATCCCAGGCTCATTCTACATACGGTGTTGCCCAGATTAGCCGAAGGAGGTGCTACCTCTAAACTGCCTGCGTTTGAAATATAGAGCAGCTAAACTGAGATGCAAGTGGTGTAGACACAAATATGGCCACAGGCAAAACCGGGAGGCCAGGCCCTTTGCAATGGCTATATTTAACTCACAAGTGTTTTCTTACTATAGACACAAAAAAGGGCAAAATTAAGACCACACAATCATGCTTAATTTTTGCATTTCTTGGCTTCTGAGTGCTTCATTCCACCACATGAACATTCTCCAAACATATGTTTTATATGGAATTTCTTCAGCTTTTGTTGTTTTTAAACCCTAAAACACATGTGCAAATAGAAAAAGATTAAAGGGAACCAAGCAAATCCAGCCAGCCAGAGTGTCAGTACAGGAAGCTTATCTCCCAATGCAGCAATCATGCAATTTACCCCCACCTCTGGAAAGGCATCTGCTTGGGGCAACAGCTTCTTGCTACCAACTCAATGTGCCAGCATGATTGTGTTGCTCAGACACCATGTTACTACACAGAAAAACTGCTACTGCTAGAGCCTCAAACCTCACTCTCCCTGACAGCTATACATCCAGCCAAATAAGAAACAATTGGTCCAATAGTTTTAAAGTTATGCAGATTTAAAGTTGACCTGATCTAGCTCGCAAACAGGCACAGACATTTTCAGTCTCTGTGTTCGTGAAGGTGGGTTTTCAAATTATCATAATTAGATCATAGTTTTACAATCAAATATTCAAAGGTTAGCAAAGCACATGTTCCTCATTAAGGAATACTGCTGCACCAAGCTTCGTGTGTAATAGATTTGTCATTTTTGGGTTAGTCCAAGCAAAAAAAAAATCAGTAATTATCTTCACAACATTTTTCATCCATAATTAAAAAAAAAAAAGCTGAAAGGATGCTGTGCAAACATGTGCAAGCTTTGTGCAAAGACCAAGCAGAGGAATGTTCAGGCCCAAAGGTGGAAGTTTCAGATGTGATGAATAACCAAAATGTGAAGGTTATGACAGAAACCATGTCATAACCTTAATTTCAGTAGTCAGGGTAAACACCACTATGAAACTCGTATAATGCACTATTAAGTATTATTTATTTTATTATTTATTAATTATCTATATTAATTATTATGTATATAGGTTAGTGTAGTATTAGAACCTCATGGAATTTTGTTGTTACAAGCCAGTGTATATACAAGGTAGCACAACTGATCCAAAAGCTACTCTTCATTTCTTATTTGGACTGCAGAGAACAATGTGTCCCTGCAGCAAACAACAGATTCAGTAGAGGCTGACTGGTGCTTGACTAGTAAAAACAGTTGCAGACACCTAACCTCCAGTTATCACAGATGAACACTTCCCAGACAATCAATGCCCTAGGATTTTACCGAGATTCGGGAAAAGGAAAAGAATTCATATGGATCTGCAGGCCTCCAGAATCAGGGATTGCAGTCCTTATGTTCCACGGCATCAGCGAGGTTCAGGAAGAACGCCCCTATCTTTTACAAGCATTCTGTCCAGGTACCATTTAGGTTTGGTTTTGCTCTGCACGGCCGTATCCGTCACAGCCTAGTGGCCACTGCTGGTTGAGATGGGCTACGAGTCTGTTTCCGTGTGGCAGTGCAGGTGGTCGTTCTGTCACAGGGTAGTGGGTGCTTCTAAAGACAGATGGGTCTCAGCCCACCTGTTCCACAGCTGATTGGCCTGCCCAGATGGCGAGACTGAATTAAGTCACATGACAGACATGTGACTAAAGCAGACCTGGGGAGAAGGGGAGGCATTGAAAAACACACCTGGGCACAGCTGGGTGGGGGCCTTGATGAGATGCAATGAAGGGAGGGAGTGTCTCCAGCAGGGTCCCTGAGAAAAGGAGCTGTAGCTGGGTGGAAAAACCCAGCTGTAGGAGCCAGGCCAGGCCTTGCATCTTCTCCAGCTGCTTGGAGAACACAGGAAGAGAAAGATCCTCACGAAGGAGGGGCTCATAGGCAGCCAGACTGAGTAGTCATATCAGAGTCAGAGTCCATGGTCACATGTCAGGATGCCAGGGTTAGGAGATGAGCTGCGCTTGCAGGTCAGACCCATGAGTCAGAGGCCAGGAATCTCACCAGGTCCGGATGCCCAGAAATCTAGCTGCAGCAGCAGGAAGCACAGGGCACACAGTCCAGAACAGGGTGGAGCCCAGTTCAGACAGCTGCCTGTTCCCGCTGCTGGCTTAAGTAGAGCCAGCCAGCCAATCAGCTGCTTTGGGACTCTACCAATAGGACTGCAGGAGGAGGGAAGCCTCAGTCTGGGGCTGGGCTTCACGGCTCCCAAGTAAGCAAGCAGCAGCAGCAGGCTGCCTGGTGGAGGATTGGCACGTACCTGCTCCTGTAAACCCTGAAGGCCAGATCTGAGACTTGTGGATCAAGACATTGCCCATCTCAAGGCTGGGTGGGAGAACAGTTGTGTTTGCTTGGAACAAGAAGGGCACTGATTGGACATGTGTAACCCACTTTTTGAGTTTATTGAGAAACAAAGAGGGGAAACCCAAGTCAGGGTGTCACTGAGCCACCCCTGGCCATGAGGGGGCATGTGGGAGGAATTAACTCTGTTGCAATTCAATGACATTTCACATATTTTATGAACTACCACTACACCTAGGCCTAACTAAACTTAGGACGATGCAGCAACACCTGTAAACGAGGCCTATTTCCCCTGTTTTCCCAATCAAAAGGAGCCATGGCACTGAGAGCGTCTGTTGTGATTGTAGCATGGTGTGTGCCTTCTTGTATCTGTGGTGCATTGAGAACTGTTAGAGGTGTAAGCTATCACTTTCAGAATGGGGCATTTCCTGTTACTGCTTACAGGCTAGGGGGCTCTGCAGGCAAGTGTGTAATCAGAGGAAGTCTGTAAAGAGCCAGCTTAGAACAAAGTGGGGTGAGTGGCGTTTTCCTGTCTGAGGGAGCAGTCTGCTTTGTCTCTCTCTGGTTTTGGTTACTACGTATTATTGTTCTGAATGCTAAGAAATGTAATCATGTTACATTGCAACCTTCCATCCAAAGTATTATATGTTTTAATTTAACTTTTTTCTATGTGCGTGCCATAAACATAACTGTGTCTCGAAAAGGCTCTGAAGTAATTTATAAAGACATAAAACCACACAAGGACAAAACAGGCACAACAACTATGTCTTCAAACCAAAATGGGGGAAGAATCCTACTGAATGTTTGACAGTGTCGCTGAATGTGCCACAGAAGGAATTCCTTGCAATTAATAATGGGGCCCAATACTAGTCATGGAAAAGGAAAATGCCTCACTTTAAAGACAGACTTGACAAAAATAGATTTTCATATTTAGATTTCTTTTCTCTGAGGGAAAGCAGCCAAAGCAATCTGGGAACTGGAGTCTGGAGTTCAGAGTGTGCTGGCAAAATGCCAGGTCCCATATGGTGCTAATTTTAATGGATCAAATTATTAAATTTTTAATGAGGGACTAATCAAACTTTATTAAGGTTACAGGCACACTTGGCTGGGGCCCTGTGACGCGCTGCAGGACTCTGTCCTCCAGGTACGCTGTCCCCAGATAATTTGTCCCTGTAGTACATTCTTGGGCAGAGCAGAGATTCATTCCCCACTGAAATCTCTGTGGTGTCTTTCTGCCTCCTCTCTGGAACATCTCACTTGCAGCCACAGTAAGAGTGTCATGTGGTAGAATTTCCCTAGTTAGAGGCCTGATCTGTATGAACCCAAAATGCTCATCAAAGACTCTGCAAGAAATGCAGATTTTCAAGCCTTATAACCAGGAGAAAAAGTCCAATTCTGATCCTGACTGTGTGCACAGGCATCAATATTGATTGTGACCTGGTGTATTTTATACTTTATGCATCACCTGTAATGGCAAAAAGCATCGTACTGACTCAGGGTAGATTTATTTTCACAATACAGGGATACAAAAGATTTGCAAGCGGTATTGTAAGTGCTAATTGCCAGACATGTTCCTCCCTATGGCATCATCTGTCTTCAGCTAAATAAAGATTGTGCCCAACCTTTCCCTTCTTGACCTAGCACCCACTACAAGCAGTTGTATCTTGCTCACTTGCTCAATGTCTGCCTCGCAGAGAGAGAATAAAGCACTTTGGCATTTGGCAGGTTGTCATGGTGATAACTGAGGGGGCTCCTGTTTCTAATGAATGCTAATTCCCAGAACTCTAAAGCCTCAGACCCTTGGGAGTTAATCAGTGGAATACATTCCATTACACATGACTCTCATGTTATGCTGCAGGCTGAAAGCATCTATTTACATGTGCCCTAACCTCCCCTCTAAATGGAAAAATAGCATGTGACTTCTCTGGACTTTTCCTTCCACACCGATTCTGATCTGAGCATGGCTGGACCACACAGACAGTTGGAGGTTTTCGATAGGAGGGTATCGGTATGTTGTATTAGCTGCGAGTGAACAACAGGAATCAGCAGACTCCTGCCTTCTAGCTCTAGGGCTGCGTCTACACTTGTAAATTAAGTCGATTTAAGCTTGCTTAAGTCGACTTAATTTACCCTGCGTCTATACTACACTTTCCTTAAGTCGACTTAAGCAGCTTGCTTAAGTTGACTTAAGGAAAATAAAGTCGACTTAATGAAAATTAAGTCGACTTTATAACACCTCCTTTAAATTCGACTTAAGGCTTAAGTTGACTCCCTAGAGTCGACTTAAGCCAGTGTAGACGTGGGGTAGTCCTAAGTCGACTTAGGGCTACCCCAGGACTACACCAATGCCCTCCCTGCCGGGGGGAGGCACATGGGGAGCCTGGCATGTCCCCCCCACAGAGCTCTGCCCACCCTGACCCTATGCCCTGCCAGGGTCCCTGTCCCCCTTTGCCCCATTGTAACTATGTACAATGGGGCAAAGGCTGAGCCCCCTGGCACTGGGCAAGGGGTGCCCCCTGCCCCCGTGGACCTACCTTAGGTCCCCCTAGCCCCTAGAAGTTGACCTAGGCATCCAGTGTGGACGCTCTAGGTCGACTTTGTAAGTTCCCCCCAAAGTTGACTTTAATTTTAAGTGCAGACTCACTAAGTCGACTTAAAATTACAAGTGTAGACATAGCCTAGGTGACCCACTGTGCTACTTTGGGCATGTCACGCAGGATCTGGCTACACTCCATTCCTCTACTCATCCACAGCTACGGCCAAAATGTTGTCTTACTCCTTGGCAATGGCAGATAGCTTTCTAGAAATCATGCTTGGGAACACAGCCAGGGCTTGACAATGAGAAACGTGGTTTAACATCAGTCAGACCAATTACGCTGCAGACTGCTTCTTAACAAACATGGTTCTAGAGCTATTGATCGATGACATTGTGCCTCAGTTTACTGATGAACCTGTCTGTGTGAAAAGTCTTTCCAGTAGAACAGTCAGTTTCACAGGGAAGAAAGATGCTAAGCATCTGATGAAGTGGGATTTTCTCCCTTGAAAGCTCATATGATAAATGAATTTGTTAGTCTTTAAAAGTGCCACAGGACTCCTTGTTTGTTTTGCTGACCTAGAGTTACACAGCTACCCCTTTGGAATGTGCCATAACTGTTGTTCTTGGGGATGTGCTGTACGTGCCCATTCCACTATCGGTGTCGCTGGCCCTAGTGCACAGCCCTCAAAAACATTTTCCCTCAGTGGTACTCGCTGGGTGCTTGAGCGCCCCCTGCTGCCGTGCACTACTGTGTGCAGGTATAAAGGGCAGAGCAGCCCTTGGCCCCCCTCAGTTCCTTGCTGTAACGCCAGTGAAGAGGGGAAGAGCATCAATGATAGAACAAGTTAGTAAATTTGTTCTTTTTCGAGTGATCGCATTGTGCAGTCTCCTCTTGGTGACTCAGAAGCTGGAGAAAAGAAGGCAGGTTTGGAATCTATTTAAATAAAAACAGGAGAACTACTCATCCCACTCTTACATTGTCTCTGGACACCTGAGTCACAGCATAGTGGGAGGCAAACTTGTGAACTGAGGCCCAGGATACCACTCTGCAAATGTCTGCAATTGGGATGTGTGCCAGAAAGACTGCCACGGTCAATTGTGACCTTGTTGAATGATCTGTGCCTCTGTCGGATGGAGCGACATGAGCCAAATCATAGCATGTGAGCATGCAGGATGCAATCCAGGAATAAATTCTCTGGGTGTAGACTGGGTGACCTCTCCCTCTGTCCGCTGCTGCTCTGAACAGCTGGGAGGATTTATGAAAGCGTCTCGTTCTAGGTAGGTAAAATGCCAAAGCTCTTCTGATGTCCAAAGTATGCAAATGCTCTTCCTCCTTGGTCATATGTGGTTTTGGTTAGAATCCAGCCAAATTAATTGGCTGGGTGCTGTGGAAAGAGGAAACCATGTTTGGGAAGAACTTCAGATAAGAGGGCAGGTAAACCTTGTCCTTAGACAAGTCTGTATATGGAGGTCCTGACATTATTGCCTGCAGCTGCCCTACTGTTCTGGCTAAGGTTAGAGCCATCAAAACGCCTCTTTTATTGATAGATACAGCAGTAACCAGGTAGCCAGTGATTCAAATGGGGGACCCGTAAGTCTTCACAGTACTAAGTTTAGATCCCGTGGGGGATCAAGATCTTGCATTTGAGGCTGTAATTTGACTAAGCCCTCTAAAAACCTTATGGACACTGTGGAGAAAACAGAGTCCTGTGGCACTTATAGGCTATGTCTACATTTGTAATTTTAAGTCGACTTTAACTAAGTCGACTTAACTAAGTAGACTTAAAGTCGACTTAGTTAAGTCGATTTAGTGAGTCTACACTTAAAATTAAAGTCGACTTTGGGGGGAACTTACAAAGTTGACCTAGAGCATCCACACTGGATGCCTAGCTCGACTTCTAGGGGCTAGGGGGACCTAGGGTGGGTCTACAGGAGCAAGGGGGGCACCCCTTGCCCAGTGCCAGGGGGCTCAGCCTTTGCCCCATTGTACATAGGTACAATGGGGCAAAGGGGGTCAGAGACCCTCGCAGGGCATAGGGTCAGGGTGGGCGGGGCTCTGCCCTGTGGGGGGGCATGCCAGGCTCCCTCTGTGCCCTCCCCCAGCAGGGAGGGCATTGGTGTAGTCCTGGGGTAGCCCTAAGTCGACTGCCCCATGTGGGCTACCCCACGTCTACATTGGTTTAAGTCGACTCTAGGGAGTCAACTTAAGCCCTAAGTCGACTTATTTCGAGGTTTAATAAAGTCGACCTAATTTTCATTAAGTCGACTTTATTTTCCTTAAGTTGACTTAAGCAAGCTGCTTAAGTCGACTTAAGGAAAGTGTAGTGTAGACGCAGGGTAAATTAAGTCGATTTAAGCAAGCTTAAGTCAACTTAATTTACAAGTGTAGACGCAGTCATAAAGACTAACAGATTTATTTATCGCATTTGTTTTCCTGCAATAGACTAACATGGCTACCCCTTTGGAACTTGATTATGTGGAGAAAACACTAATTATGCACTTTAGGATGGAACGCTGAAAGAGCCTTTGATGGGATTAATCAACAAACCATGCTGTTTCAGGTATAATCAATAGTCCAGAATATGTTGACTTGAAGAACTAGTTGGTGATACCCATCCTTCTTCATCCTAGCCTTGAACTCCTTGGAAATTTGGTACCAGTCCTTCAAGTGTGCCTCTTCCAAGCATTTCAGACAGCTATTGTGTGGCTCTTTCACTGGCATAGGCCTGGGGCAAAAAGCACTTGGCTTGAAACCAGCGACCGTGGCAGACCTCAGTACCGTAAATAGAAAAAACCTCAAACATGGAAAACAGCAAGTCCGAAAACATATTTGTTATAAAACAGTTAAAACTTACTAACTCTCGTAACAACACTGACAAATAGACAGATTATATAGACACACTGGCTATGTCTACATATGTCTGTTAAGTCAACTTAAATTTCAAATGTAGACAGGGCCTTGGTTCCCTGCTAAGAAGGGAGCCATGGTCCCTGCTCCTTTCTCGCTGGGACCCGTGGATTCTGGCAAGAAGGGAGCCGCACTCCCTTCTTGCCAGGACCCACCCGGGTCCTGAGGAGAAGAGAGTGGGGCTCCCTTCTTGCCAGGACCTGGAGAAGGGAGCGGGGCTCCCTTCTTGCTGGGACCTGCGTGGGTCCCAGTGAAGACAGCCGCCGGCACTCTGCGGACAGGGGAACCTCCACTGTCTGTGGAGCGCCAGGGAAGACAGACCCTAGAGTCGACTTAAGCCAATGTAGACGTGGGGCTACAGGTTCCCCTGTCCGCACAGTGCTGGGAAAGACAGCCGTCGTCAGCTCCCAGGACAGGGGAGCGCCGGGGAAGAGAGCCGCCAGCTGCTCTCGTCCCCAGGAGCCCCTGGGACTCCCTTGTCCCCAAGCCATGGCTCCCTTCCCCCAGCCCTAGGTCGACTTAAGTAATTTAGTAGACCTAGGGGCATCCACACCGCTGTTAGGATGTCTTAATAAGGTCAACTTAGACCTTAAGTCGACCTAACAGGCAGTAGTTATTAAGTCAACTTAAGGACGCCCTTAAGTCAACTTAATGAAAGCCTGGTGTGGACAAGGAGTAATTTAGGTCGACTTAAGCATTCTTAAATCGACCTAAATTGCTAGTGTGGACATAGCCACTGTGTTCCCAAAGGCTGAGAGAACAACAATTTTGGTACTGGTCTGGGTTCCAATGAGTGTGGTGGGTGGCAAGAAGGAATTGAAGGGGCTAGGATGGTGTTGTTCTGGGATGGTGTTGTGGCACATGGCAGCAGGGAAGGTTTGAGCCACCCACCAGATGCCACTGAGGGAAAAAGTTTCTGGTGGCCAAGTACTGGGCGCACAACACCCAGAGCAGAATACACATGCTCAATCGCTCAAAGAAGAATCAATATCTTTCCCATGAAAATCACAGTTTCAATGAAAATGCAGGAAAGGTCAAAACAAGCATTTTTGTTTCAAACTGACATTTTGACATATAAAAAAAATTTTCATTTCTTTTCAGCCTAAGCTGCTGTTTCAGTTTTTTGAGTGAAAAAACCTGAAATGAAACATTTAATGCCAAATCAAAACTACATTTTTTATTTTGTTTCAACTTAAACTCTTGTCTTGCTGTGTCTTTTGGAAACCCAAACCCTGAACACTGAAACAAAACAAAAATGTTGCTTTTGAATCAGTTCTGCAGGGAATCTGACATTTTTCAAACCAAAAATTTCAACAAAAATATTTTGTTAGAAATTTCTCACAGGAAAAAATTTTGTTTTCCCTACCAGTTGCGTATCGCACAGGGTGTTCACAGGTGAAATGAATGCTTGCCAGGGGAATTCAGACCACATGGAAACTAGTCCTGTAAACGTGCTGGCTTCATTTTTGGCATGTGAGCAGACCAACAGAGCGCAAGCTAAGTGGAAATCAAATTAATTAACATTTCCTTTAACTGTCTCTAACTTACACTGTCCTTTCTCTAGCACCAGTTGACCAGCATCCCCTCTGGGACAGGCCACATGAATTGTTTCCTTGCTAACAAATAAACATAAGAAGGAAGAGGAGGCTTCTCTCTGATAAACTCAAATTCCTTCTCATAACAAAAACAGCTTTTGCTGAAAGGTTTTTCCCCAAACAGCCAGGCTGAATGCTGCTCATGAGTATCCCACAGCAGCCCCCCACCTCCCCACGCTGAGATCATGCAAACACATTCCCAAGACTGAGGCATGACTCCAGATGGCTGTCTAGCAGCTCTAGCCGGTATTTTAGAGGAATAAGGAGAGCGAAACCTGGATCTGAGTTTTCGCATTGTGGATGTGAGGTTTCCCTCCAGCAGAAGGCTTGAGTTCCCAGGCTAGGTGTGCAGCATTCAGTCTCCATCATGCTTAGTCCTGGTAGCTCAGAGCACCCACCAACCAAGGCAGCCCATAAAGGCAGTAGCCCTGACTGGGGAGCCAACATGCATCTAGGGCATGCACAGATTGAGATTCAGCAGATTCCTCATATGATGTGGATTCTAACCTCAAGTGATAGCTGCTTTCCCTAGAAGAATGCATGAAGAAGGGCTGCAGTGCCCTCTAACTGATGGTAGAGTGCCCTCTTGGCTCTGTGATTTGCCCCTCCTGACCCAGCAGAGGAGACTTGAGCCCCTTGTATGAAGCTTAAGATGTTTTCCTGCAGGAGAATTGGAGAGACCACAGCACACAGCCCTACCCGTGGGGATGGCGTGGGAACAGAGACCAGAACACACAGCCCTATCCATGGGGATGGTGTGAGAACGGGAGAGACCACAGCACACAGCCCTACCCGTGGGGATGGCGTGGGAACAGAGACCAGAACACACAGCCCTATCCATGGGGATGGTGTGAGAATGGGAGAGACCACAGCACACAGCCCTACCCGTGGGGATGGCGTGAGAACGGGAGAGACCACAGCACACAGCCCTACCCATGGAGATGGCGTGGGAACAGAGACCACAGCACACAGCCCTACC
>ML685925.1:849718-964345 GCA_007922175.1 Pelusios castaneus
GCACACAGCCCTACCCATGGAGATGGCGTGGGAACGGAGACCACAACACACAGCCCTACCCATGGAGATGGCGTGGGAACGGAGACCACAGCACACAGCCCTACCCGTGGGGATGGTGTGGGAACAGAGACCACAATACACAGCCCTACCCGTGGCAGGCCAAACTCTGGCAGGGGGTGAGTGAGTACAAGTCCACCTAAGAAACCACAGTTGCATCCACTTACACCAGGTCTGAATATGGCCATTGTGAAGTAATGAGCTCACCTGCAGGTCCCCAAAGATAATGCAGCTCTACTTATACATGATCACATAGAAGGCCGCTCCCTCCGCCCAAAGCTCTCTGGCCAGCTGGTTGGTGTGGTGACATTGCCTGGGAGCCGGAAGGAATAGAGCCCCCCAGGGTCCTAGCAAAGAGGTCCTTTCTGACAGAACAGGGTTTCCACCAGTCATTTCCTTGCCTCAGACGAACACAGCCACATTCCTGATGTTTAACTGGTTTGGACTTTTGCAGAGAGGAAAAAGCCGGCTAGGCAGTTTATAAAGCCAGACATTCACATTCAAAGTGCTGAAAAATCACGCTCAGAGGAAATAGTAAAGAGAGATTTAAAAAAACTTTTCCTGTCCTATGTTTACAATTTCCTGTTAAAGCCTTAAGCTGATGAAACCTGAGATAGAGATCCATGCATAGCTGTTCTCCAAGGACTGGATTCCCAGGCACAAAGCACAATGGCAAGATACAGAGCCAGTTACTTTAAACAACACTTGAAAAGGAGCGAATTTGTCTGGTGGTTAGAGCAAGGGACTGGAAGACAGGACTTGTGAGTCCTATTACCATGCTTTATTGATGATGGATTGTGGGCAGGTCAGTTAACCTATTTGTGCCTCAATTTCCCCACCTTTAAAATGCAGATAATCTCATCTTTTGAAAGGCCTTTAGCTCCTCGGCCAAAAGGACTTAGAAGCCCTAAGTTCTATTGGTATATACCAGTAGACACAGCCCATGTCCGTGGCACAACATGAGCCTTTGCAAAGCTTATCCCTGGCTTCTAAAAGAATTGTAACACTGTAACTACACTGAGCAAAGGGGAAGCAGACGCTCAGAGAGGGATTTCACGGATCACAAAGCAAGTTTCTACATATGTCTCCTACTTGGTTAATGAAACTGGGAGAGTCAGTCGGGACCATCGCAGGAAGATTCTCTCAACAGTGTAATTCTTGGTGTGTGCTCTCTGATTACTTCCGTGAAGGAGCTAACTAGCTGGGGGACCCAGGACCTTTTGGATGAACATTGCAGGATATTTGTGGAAACCCAGATTTCACATTTGCAGTCACAGAAATCCAATTTTAAAGGTTATGCTCGGACAAACAGGTGTTAGCTGACGTTCCCTTGCTGACATCATGTTGTCTGCTATGTAGAGTCTCTTGTAAATGAGTAACTTCGTAGCCTTTGGTACAGGCTACCCACACTGTGATGATCTAGGACCAGGGCATGGCCAATTATTTCTATGGACGCTTACCCTGCAGGGTGGGAACTGGCAATGTTTTGCTAGCCGTGCAGCAGTGCCCGATCTGAGGAAGGGACCAAGGGCAGCACCAATGTTAGTTGTATTTCCAAAATTCTCCAGGCTCCCTGTCTTTTTTTCCAAACAGCCATAGTAGGTGCATTCACCTAGATCCTGATGACCTTAAATCTCTCCAGCATGAGAGCAGAGCTGGCCAGGAAAGTGCCGTGTGGCTGAGCCAACAGTGCTGCGTGCACCAACGATCAGAGTGTTCTGAGTGTATGACCCGTAGCAGCGCATTCACATAATGCTAACTCTGAATGGCTTTGATTTGAAAAGAGAGGGGGAAATGCTTGAGTCGAGATTCACATAAACACATCGGTGCCTTCCCCTGCATAACTGGGCGCTTTTGAATACAGCACTGTTTATGTGATGATCTCATGTTTGTCTGGATTACACAGCTTATTTTTGCATCTGTTAACCACTGGAATCGGTGCATAACTCCCTCTGGAGCTCTGCATGTCGGTATGCTCAACACAAATAGTGGGGACTCCCCGACAGTGCAGTATATGATGCTCAAATACTTCTGATTGGGTGAGATGTGAATCGAATTCACTGCAGGTCTTCATGGGAGACTAAATCCTCAGTGAGAGTGACCTGGCTGGAGTTATCCAAACACAAAACAAGCATGTGCTCATCTGTTAGCCAGTGCACCATAAAGGCTCAGATTTGACCTCGGCTCTACCCGTGTGACTCTGGATTAACTACTGAATTCCATTGCTACCCAGGTCCGGATCTGGCCTGTGTTAGAGTAACTCAAAAAACCAGAGATTTTAATGTACTCTTCTAAACAATTTTTCTCCATTAGACTGTAACCAAGAAGGAGAAAGCTCAGCTTAGAGAGGTGTAAGGGAAGTTAACCCTGCCGGGGGGCATGGCCTTGTGAGAACAGGCTGCTTTTGTCTGTCATGTTCGGCAGGCAAACATGCTGATATGGCCCTGGGATCATCTCCTTTTACTGAAGGAACTGGGATAGTTGGTGCCTTACAGGAGCACGTGAGGGATGAGGAGTTGAGGGGATGGTATTCATTCCTAGATGTCACACTGACGCTGATTCAAGCAGTGCCTTCTCTAACAGCCTGGAAATGCCCCTGCTCCACAGACAGCCCTGTCACACATTTGCACCACACAGTGGTGGGCTCCTGCACATAAAGATATTCCAGGACACGTTCACAGCTGCTGTGAATTGCCACACACCCATTGAGTCAGTGGAGCATACACAAGTTGAGCACGTACCCCCACTAGTACTCCCTATTCAAGTGTTTATAGCCCTCCCATCCCCGTGGCAGACTACACCTCACTCGCTGCCCTCCATTCTCAGATATGTGCTTGTGGGCTTTGAGCACTGTGGCAAAGATAACATGCAGCTCTAAGCAGAGCCAGATATTCATAATTTCACTTCACGTCTCTTCTCTCCAGGCAGAGTCATTTCAGACTGGATTGCTTACTGAGGTCAGAGAGACTGCAGGGTGAAACAGCTACAGGGCTGTGACATGCTGCATTCCGCACAGCTGTAATATGATCTGTGTATCTTTCCTGTTCACCTTTGCAATGTAATTGTATGGTTTAATGCAAAATACGCCAGATATGGTATTTTTTGAATGCTCATGACATACTCTGCATTACTATTATGGTAGCATGTTTCCTGTAGCATCATACAGGTGTACAGATATGAAACATGTCCCCAAGTGTATTTCACATGGTTCAGGGGGAAGGGAGGACAGACAAATGGAGCTGGGCTTGCATTTACCCAGGGGTGCATAACAAAGACTATGCAGACTAACAGAGTCTTGTGGCACTTTTAAAGACTAACAGATTTATTAATCGCATGAGCTTTCGTGGGAGAAAATCCCACTTCGTCAGACGCTTTGAAGATAGGAAAGTTACAGAGTGGGAGCCTATTTTACAAGATGATCCCTCACTGACTGCAGACTAAGTACTTCAACCAGAGAGGGAAAAGTCACTTGACCAAAGGAGGAGAGAAAGAAAAAGGGAAAAGGAGGCACTCTGACCTGTTGAGGGGCTTTTCTGCTTGGAGCTCCATCTTGAAACAAATAAAAAAGGACTGGGACCTATTCACATGGCCAGAAGGCCTAGGCTGCAAAACCATCAGTAGCCAGGCATGTGGGTAACATAGAAATGCATTGTAACAGTGAACTTTAGCTTAGCATGCATATTTCCTTTTATTTGGTAGTAATAAACTGATTGACTGATTGGCATTGATTTGCTATATACTCACTTAAAATCATGTTTTAAATTCATTAAAATCCATACATTAAAATCATGTTTTAAATTAATGTTTGTTTTATCTAAAGCAGTGCGGATTTTGGAAAGGGAGAGTGAAAGTGTGGACACTTAACTTAGAGTAAAAATGACACATATCAGTTTCTTTGTTAAACTGATGGACCAGAATAAATAAGCTTGCAGTGTTCCGGGAAGGGTCCCGATCCCTGTAGGATGGAAATTCCTGGTGCATCCAGCCCACTATCCTGTTTTCAGACAGTGACCACTGCCAGGTGCTTCACAAGGAATGAACAGAACAGGGCAATTTCGAGTCATCCATTCCCTGTCAACCAGCCCCAGCTTCTGCAAGTTTAAAGTTTAGGGACACCTAGACCACAGGGTTCCTGAGCTCAGACTGAATGAGGCAGAGGTCCTGTGGAAAACACAGTGTGCGACCATGTAACTAAAGAGTGTATCATATGCACAAAGGCCTGAATAAAGATTGCATAAGTAACCCTTAATTCTGGCATTTCCTAACTTTTGAGTTCTTGAATTTGCAACCTTGAGTAATGTGCTTAAAGTGCTGTGTTGTGTGTGTAATATATATGAATGTTCCTGTGAAACTTGCCTTCTCCAGAGATTTCAGTGGAGGACAGTTTCTCATGGCCATAATTAACTTTTCAAATAAACTGTGCTGGAGGGAGACAGGAAACTATGCAGTATATTAAATCACATAGCAAGGCTTGGAGCAGAAACTCACTTGGAGATCCAGGTGCCTGTTATGTGATATTCAAATAACAAGAGAGCCAAACTGGGCCGACTGCTCTCCAGTCTGTGTAAATGTACAAAGAGAGAACAGTTCTGGGGAAGTTCTACATTTGTTACTCTTACATATATGGACAGAACCACTCTTTGACTGGGGTAGCCCTGGTGAGGTCTGTATTATACAGGAGGTCAGACTGGAGGCTCGAATTCGGAATGATCTCTTCTGTCCTTAAAAGCAGCTATGGGCTGGTGTAAATTAGCAGAGCTTCATTGATGTCAGTGGTGTTACACCACATTATACTCGCTGAGCATCTGGCCTTTGAATTCAGGTACACGCACTTTAACAGGTGCCATTTCACCTGCTGTTGATAAGGCTGCACGTGACTTCTCTTATAGGCACCCCCCTTCCACAAGTTCCTCGCTTCTGAGCCAGTCTTTCATTGGGCTAGAACATGCCCACGTCTGGGCTCTGCCCCAAGCTGAATTGTGCTGGGAAGTTTGAAGCCAGCACTGAGATAGGGAGGAGCGACAAGGGGACATTGACATTCCACCTGCACACGTCGGACATGGCCACAGCGGGCTCAGTGCACTGGTCCATTGCATGGCCTGGATGAACAAAGTGAGGACAATTGGCATGCGGTGCCCTGAGTCTTGCGAGCTGAAAGCCTGCAGAGCCACTGAGGATGGCCGTGGGCTGCGAGGGGCCCATCTTGCTCCAAAACTGGTCACTGAGTCCAGTTCCTGCTATCACAGGATGCCCATCAGCTAATCTTCAGTGACCTCTGATTGTCCATTACAAGGAAGAGAACAAGATCACAAAGCGTTGAACAACAAATCACAGGGACGCAGAAAGACCCCAGCCTTTTAGCAGCCATATGTCAGTCCCACACCTCAATGGGGGAGCACTGCCCTATGTCTGGGGAATCTGAACCAATGGCGTGCTAATGGAAATCTGTGAAATGTCTCTTTACAAATTAGAATGAGAAATCTCCTGGTAAACATAATCTTTCATTAAAAAACTAATTCAAGGAAAATCCTAATTACTGCCAATAACATTCCTAATTCCTGCCAATAATTCCTGCCAGTAGCATTCCTCCTCATCCCATATTTCTTGGTGAAATTGTTTCAGAATGTACTTGGAGCCGACAGGAAGAGCCACCCGCCAGGGTTCAGACAAATTCAGCCATCCATTGTGCTCACAGCCATGAGTGTGAGTGGCAGAAACTGGCCAGAGTAGGTAGCAGCCTCCCTAGACTGATTGTTGGTTTCTTTCCTGATCCCAAGATGTAAAAGCAGAGGGTTGAAAGCCAAAAAACAAGAAAGAGCTCACGAAGCTCAAAAACAGGGTCCTGCGTGCAGAGGACGGAGCAGAGTGAATATAATGTTCTGTTCTCTCCTTGTGACTCACACAGCAAACTGGATCCTTCCCCAGCTCCATCTAAACAGGGTTCTCAATTCCTCGGGCAAACAGGGGGCATAAGAGAGAGGAGCAGAGACACGCAGGGCATGTCTACCCTGGAGCTGGCAGTGTAAATCCCAGCTTGGGCTGTGACCACGCGAAACTTGTACACAGAGCTATGGCAGATAGGCTAGTGGCCTCAGTATGACCTGAGCCTTCAGAGAGAGTCATATATGGACAGACAGCACATCCCACCACTCTCACTACTGCAGCTCCACTTCTCTGTGTGGCATGCCAGCACCATCACAGCTCGCACAGCTGTGTCTGCCTGAGCGAGAAATCCCACCTCCAACTCCAGTTCAGACACACCCAAAGAGACAGACAGACAAAGGTAGGTGGCCAACCATGACTGGAAACAGAGGGTGCTTTGAACAGCCTCTGGCTCTGACCCACTCAACCAACGTCTGCACAACACAGTGCAAAACTCTGCAGCTAAAATAATCTTCCTCACTGTCCACACAGTGCAAAACTCTGCAGCTAAAATAATCTTCCTCACCGTCCAGCCAGCAAATCCTTGCACCACCTTCCTTTCCTGCTGGGTGAGGTTCAAGCTCCTTGTCTCTGCTGGAGGTCTGCGCAGACTCATCTTCTCTTCCCTTCCATACCTAGCTCCCTCCTCTGCATTACCTCCGTTTGCTACCAGATGGTTCCCCTCTTTTGCTCAGTCTCCAAATTTGAAGCGTGTGTCTCCTTTCACATCATCCCTTCTGCCTGCAAGAGATGGGCTCCCTCATGGAGCCCTCAAATCCTCCCCTTGTGGTGCCTGAGGCAGAAGGGCAGGGGTCTAAAAGAGTGTAAGCTATCCAATCAGAAAGGAAACACAGCTTTCTGACCTAGGGATCTGTCACCCGACACAGATAACGAACAGCCCATATGAACACAAACAGTTGGTGAGCAAGCCCAAACTTGGCATTAAGTGCTCATGGGTCAACTTCAAATAAAGAGCAAATGATGAAAGTCAGAATCACTTCGCTGATAAGCGGTGAATAGCACAAAGGACAGAAGCCAGAGAATTGGTTACCTACGCACCCAGCTAAGGGAGGATCTCAGTACCAACCATCTCCACAGGATCCAAACGCAGCCACGCTTTTCTTTGTGACAGGTTGTTAGCCCCTCCCTTGTGCCTTTGCCCATTTGAATGGAGGACCATGAAGACCGTGGACTCTGAATGACTTTCCCATTGTTAGCCCCACTTTCTCGGTGTCCCAGACAAAGATGAAGGCTACGGCATAAAAAGGGCTGTCACAGGACAGTTTACAACCAAAATAACATTTACAACCAAAGGTGGTTTTCAGATTGATATGGATATGTGCTAATTAGCAGGTAATTATCATGTTTCCACACTGAAAAAGAACAGAGCAGAGATACTTCGCAAGTACCACAGCGATGTACTTTCACACCAGGGGCATAAGCCAGCCAGCCCCTGAGTTCTGGCCGGGCCCCTGAAAGTGCAGGGTGGGCCCAGGCGAGGGAGGGGGAGAGGCACAGAGCTCAGCAGTGGTGCAAACTTTGCCGGCACCTCACCTTTGAACTTTCTACAGCCTGAAAGTCAAGTTCCTTTCTCTGCCCTAGGGTCAGGAGTCAGGGCAGAGAAAGGAACTTGACTTTCAGGCTGTAGAAAGTTCAAAGTTGTGAGGTGAGGGGGGAACTAATCCCCTGCCTCACTGAATTTGCACTGTACGTGATCGTTGGTCTCCCTTGTCCCCAGTGCATGGAGGAGAGGCAATCAGCCCTTTCTCCCATGCCCTTCTCAGTCTGAAAACCATTTGCATTCCTCCGGCAGTTATAAGCTGAGAGGGGAAGTTCCCATTCTTCCTTGCTGCTGATTTCTCTACACTTTCTCATGCAGCTGCTCTATACCTCTCTGGGGTTTTCCCCACTGTCTTGCGGGACTCATATGTTTGGCAACATTTTTTTACAGCCTTGGTTTCCCATCTTCCAGCTGTGGGTTGATTCACAGCCCTGCTCAGCTGGTGTTTCAGTTTGTCCACTTCCAGACAGCGTTGCGATCACAGTCATGCTCAGCACCACATCAGTCTCTCTGGTCAGAAAAGACAGTGAACTAGACCCAATGTGACTGCATAGCTCTGCATACCACCCGTCCTATGGGCTGCACTGGGTAGGCCCAGCCCAGCCCAGCCCAGCCCAGCCCAGCCCAGCCCAGCCCATAAAGCTGAGACAGCCAATTTATCAGTTTCTCTGTGGAACTTTAAAATCTGTTAACTAAAGGAAGTGGTTTCTGCATAGCCAAAAGAGTCCAGTCATTGATCAGTTTCTTGTATGGTAAGGTTTGAAAATGCTGGCACATTATATGCAGAACGTGGAAATGTATTCAAAACACTTTTGCCAAACTAGCACTTTCCACACTGAAAGCAGAGACGCATTTTCATGAGAATTAGCAAATTGCATCCAAGGTGACATTTCTCTATTTCCATGGGAGAAAAACAATGTTATCCTTGGAATAAAGCACACCTTTACCTTAGTGAAATATTGCCATTTTTGCTGTAAAATACACTCCACTTACAGGAGGAATCTCTCCTCCATGTGGGAAAGAGTCAAGACCAGAGACAAAACCTCTATTTCCCTTCTTGCAGAATGGAGAAAACCATTTATTTTTGGTCCTGTTTCCCCACGGAGCTAATTTTCCTGCACTGCAAATTTTCGTCTGCCACTGACGCAATGTGAGCTCATGTTACCAAATGCTGCTGGAATTATATGGAGTATCAGCTCCTGAAGACGCCAATTAGAGAGAGGAAATGATGTTAAGATTCTATGAGTACCCTCGCTATTAATCTATTTACCTCTAAAGTGGAGCATTTCCTGAAATAAGCATAAAGGGAGCCAAGTTCCTCCTGTTACAAAGCAGCCTCTCACTGCACCAGAGCCGCTAGACTGCGACTTGCTGAGCACAGAGCAAGAGAGAGAGAGGAATACAGGACTATGTTTTAAGGGGTCAGCATAATGCTCATATTTTACAAAGAGCCTCTTCCTGTCTCTAGCAAATAGACTATGGTAAAAATTGTCAGCACTGGGTGTTTAAAGTGAGGCCCCTCTATCCATATGGAGGCACCCACTTGCTTATCTAATCTATCCATCTTTCAGTCTATCTAACAATAATGTGGGTTCTGAGATTTTAAGACTTAAGGGACGACTGTGATTGTCTACTCTGAGCTCTGCATAACACAGCCCAGAGAACCTCACCAAGGTACAGCAGTTATTAGGTAGATGCCCCCTCTTTATTTAAAGACTTCTCATGACAGGGTCCAGCACATCTCTAGGTGAGTTGTTCCAATGGGTAATTACTCTCCCAGTTACAGAGGTGCATCCTATTTCTGCTGCTTGCATGTCTAGGCAAGAATGAGGCCCGTAGTTTGCCATGTGCTCTGGCAGCTCGCAGGACGAAAGGTATCAATAAACACACAGTCTTCTCTTACCTAGCTGGGGTGGAAGAGGTGCCCACGTCCCCAGAAGAACACTGGCACATGGCCTTGGACAAATCATTGACAGAAATCTCCTTGAGAGTCGATGCTGCCCTCTTCTAGCTCCAGGGGGCTGCTGCTCACGAGCGCTTTGTGGGGTGAATTCACTCTGTGACAGGTGGCTATGATGGGTCATACACGGTGTGATGGAGCCAAGAAGCCAGCAATGTTATCACTGGAGTGCTAGCTACTGCCCAGCTCTTTGGGCAACAAGTGGCTCTCGGGAGAGGACTCTAAAATCAAGGTTCCCGGGAGGCTACTTCAGGCCAAAAGTAGGCGCCAGTCACTCTCCTCAGATTCAGTCATTCCCAGATCCTGGTAGGTCTCGCTAGTTAATCCTCAGCTCTTGTACAGAGCCAGGAATAAAAATCAGGACGTTTGGCCTCCTAGTCCTCAGCCAGAGCACAAAATCAGAGCTCTGCCCAGCAGGCCCCGCCGGGAACAGCTGCCTTTGTCGTACTCGCAGCCCCATTTAAATACTAGCTCCACAGCTGTGGAAGTGGGAGACATTTCCTAAACGGACAGGCCCTGCCCGTACTTTGAGCTCACAGAATGGTGTGTCCAGCCAGCTGGGATCCTCTCAGCCTTCATCTCAGGGGCCCGCGTTTCACAGCACAGAGCCCTGGGCAATAAATATAGGTTTCCTATAATCCCTCCTTTCTAAGGAAAAGAGCGCCAGTGTTCACACCAGCCACTGCCATGTTGAAATGTTATAGGAAGCAGATTCCCACATTCTGCTGTTTGTGCGCAACAGCCATGAGGGCCCTGGTCCCAGCCAGCACTGCAGCACCCAGCCAACTGCAAATGCTATTCCAGGGGGAAGCAAAGCTGCTCTGTGTGCGAAGGGACAGGGGAGAGGAAAGTGAGTGGCCAACGAACTGCCCTAGCCTTAAAAGAAAGCTGTTTCTAGCCGGGATTTGGGCAGCCCTGTAAAGGGACTTCTGGAAACATGGCTGCAAACCAGGCTTCCTTTTCCAGCTGTCTCTTGGAGTATGTCTACACTGGAGGCTCTGTTAAGTCGGCTTAGAGTGTCCACACTGAAAACTTCAGTTGACTGCCTGCGTCCACACTGGCAGGTGCTAGGTCGATGGAGGAGTGGCCAGGAACTCTGGGAGGGGGCCAATGTTCCCTCTAAGCTGATGATGCAGCTGAGCAACAGTTTTTGGGCACTGGAAGCATCAGCAAACCTAAGTACCTTAAGTCAAAAGAAATGCATAAATGTTGTCTTTTCATTTCAACTTTAATAAAAATGTTAAAATGAGATATTGTAGTTTTATTAATTTACTGTGGGTCGGGCTGGAAAGAAGAAAAAGAGCTGTGGCCATCGGGCTGGGGAGAACCACGGCCGCGGCGATCGGGCTGGAGAGAAGGGGAGAGCCGCGGCTGGGGAGATCGGGCTGGGGAAGCCCGAATGGGGAGATCGGACTGGGGAAAAGGGGAAAGCTGCGGCCAGGGAGATCAGGCTGGGGAAGCCCGAATGGGGAGATCGGACTGGGGAAAAGGGGAAAGCTGCGGCCGGGGAGATCAGGCTGGGGAGAAGGGGAAAGCCGTGGCTCTCCCTAGTCTGATCTCCCCAGCCGCAGCTCTCCCCTTCTCCCCAGCCCGATCTCACTAGCCGCGGTTCTCCCTAGCTGCAGCTTTCTCCTTCTCCCCAGCCCAATCTCCCTGGCCGCAGCTTTCCCTTTCTCCCCAGCCCGATCGCCCCAGTCCGATTGCCCTGGCCGTGGCGCTTCCCAGCCCGATGGCCGCAGCTCTTTTTCTTCTTTCCAGCCCAACCCATAGTAAATTAATATAAAATGAATTAGCAAATTAATTAATTTACAATTTAATTTATTTATTAATGAATTAATTAGCAAATTAATATTGAGGCCAATTAGGTCAGCTTAAGCCTTAAGTTGACCTTCTGAGGTGGTGTTATTAGGTTGACTTAAGGAAACGCTTAAGTCGATTTAATAAATGCCCAACATGGACGCAGGGTTTTTTAGGTCGACTTAACCCTCCTTAAGTTGACCTAAGGCTCCAGTGTAGATGTATCCTTGGAAGCTACTCTACCCAACAGTGCCACATAAGGGTCAATCGGGATCCAGAGAAATCCGTCAGGAGTGAACCCAGCACTAGGGGTAGGGCTACTTTCCTCTCAGCCAGCACTGTCCTCCCCTTGCCTGGGAATCAAGCGCCAAACCTCGTTCCTCTCAGTCCTGTGCCCAGAGTCCCAAGAATTCAATGGGCCCAGGATTTGGCACCACGGGATGACCTCTTACGCAGCATTTATGTTACTACGGCCCAGAGGCTCAAATATATTCAGTCCCTTTCATTTTACTGGAAGTGAGGTGCCTAAATAGCTTTACGGTAAGTAAGTAGCTGCCTTTGCTTTTCCAGGAAGAGGCACGAACTCACCATACAGAGATACATCAGTCATCACCACCACTGACCAGTGGAGAAGATTCAAGCAATAAAACCCCACCGCCTACAAATTAGTGCAATTTGCCGGCTTCGCTCTTCTGTTAAGTGGAGACTTCTACAGGATGACTGTGAATATGTCACACACCAATATCTGTCTGGAGCTTGGACTGAATCAGAAATGACGTACTAACACAATGGTGGAGATCTGATAGGCTATTGTCTTCAATAACATGTGTCCTTAGGGAAGCCTGATCAGCGATGACCCTTATATACTCAGAGATGGACAGAGAAGTCATTCTGCATGAGGGATGAGTTAATGTCTCCCTTCCCTAGATGGGTGCCTGCCAGCGGCCAGCTGCAACCTCACTATCTTGCTGTAAGCTCAGAGTCTAGCACTGAGGAACCTCTGAAAAGTGTGACTGATAAGGAAGTGACAGCTCTGTTTGTCTTGGCGTGGAAGAACATGTGTGTACACAGCTGCAAGGCTTGTTTTGTCTCCTAGTGCATGTCTGGACCAAATCAATTCTCTAAAGGCTTTGCAAAAATGTTCTCTGTATAAAAAATTCTTTAAATATTACAAGACGTTGTCAAAACCCACACACAAAGTGAAGGCAATTGGATTTTTCAGTCTTCCCTGGCACTGGCATATCCAGAAATTGCTTTCTTTACATATTTGCCAGATTCTTCATAAAACACAACTTTTATTCTTATAAAGACATAAATCTTAGTACTTATGATGCCTGCGAAGCCAGCAAGAGGAAACCAGCAACCTACATTTTCCAGGGCCCAGTCCTAAACCACTCCACATGTAGAGATCCCATATAAATCATTTTAGGGTTAGTGGGAGTATGAAAACTGTGCAGGATGGGTCCCTCTGTTGGATAAGACTGTATGCCATCGTGGCACTTTCCTAAATACTTTATAGCAAATCAGAAAGAGTATGGGTGTATGTAGGTCTGTGCGTGCGTGCAGGTGTGTGTGTGTGTGTGTGTGAGTGCACATGCACACTTCCTTACCAGTCTTTGCTTCTGTAACAAAGTACAAGGGTGGGGAATGGAACAATGTATTAATGCTGCATCTGTAAATGTCTATGGAGCCTGTTAAATAACTTTCCTTTCTTTGTATCTACTAAAAGTGAGGCTTAAACCACAGCAGAGGCCTTTTATGGGGCACCTGCTCCCTGAGGTTCAGCAGATACTTTTGTGTCCCATGGAACTATTCTGAGCTCTGCATATTTTTGCTGGCTGTTGGTCAAGCAGGACTGAGTGACTGACTAGGCTCCCGGAAACCAAATGTTATTCCTATCTCACCCTTTAAATCAGATTGCCAAGAATTCAGAGCTTGGAAAAAGCCATTAGAGACAGGAATAAACCACTCCCAGACCAGGGAGCTAGACAGAGCAATCCCAGGCTCAGGAAAGCTGTTGGCCAGGAGGAGGAAAGTTTCCAGAGGCCTTTGATGTGAATCCCTTGAGTTTGAACATCCACTCTGGGGAGTGTTTCGGTTTCACTTTTGTTCTGTGCAGCTCTGATCTTGGCCAAACATCCCATCAGCAGAGTGTCGCTGGCTGGCCGTTCCTCTCCACCGAAAGGAAGGGAGGAAATTCCAGCTCTCCTAACAGAACTTCACTCATTTCCACTTTGCTGAGACGCAAACCCCATCCAGTTTCTCAGTGTGCCCTGGCTGGGGAAGCTAAAGCCAAGCCGCAGGCCGTTCTGAGACGCAGTCTCAGCGGGTGTAAAGCAGCAGCACTCCATTGATTGCAATGAGCTGTCCTGATCTACAGCCGTTGAGGCACTGGGCCAGGATTTCCTTATTTATACCAAATATTCTAGAGACATAGCTGGCCACAAATTTCCACTGGAACATTTTTTTCCCCCCAACAGAAAATTGGCTTTTTGCCCAAAATCAACAGATTTTGTGGAAAATTTTCATTTTGGTAAAAATTTATGAGTTTTTAGATGACAAATCATAGATCGTAAACCCAGGATTTATGGCAAAAATGTTGAGATACTGGTGAAAAATGTCACTTGTGAGTTAACTGTTTTGTTTCTTATTTCAGTTTTGTATGTGTGTGAAAAAAAATTAAAAATCAGGTTTTTGTCAAGTTGCCTTTCTCCTCCCGCAAAAGCTGTGGTGAGAGAGAAAGAAAAGAGCTCTTCCTCACTGAATGCATAGGATGGACAGTGCTCAGGCAATGAATTAGGGCCGTGTAGTGAAGAAGACTGTGATCTGTAGGACCTCTGCTACAGTTGTTGCAGAAGCTGAAAGATGTGCAGTGAATGAGGCCAGGGCTGCAGGAAGAGAAAGGATCGTTTCTGATTAAAGCAGGTGAACGTCACCCTAGAGAATTAGATTCTATCCCAACCTCTGCCACAGAGTTCCCAAGCAACGCTGGGCAAGTCACTTCTCATGTGTGACCACTACTTGTGTGCTCCTCATTTTATGGGTGCTCAGACTGGCTCATTTAAGGAAGCCATCTGCACGACCCACTCAGGTGTAATTGTAGCACAGATAGACATGCCCATGCCAGCCTTAATCTAGCTAGAATGGTGAACAATGGTCATGAAGAAAATATGTGCATGTAATACTGAATAGATACCCGGCGTCCCCAGTGGGTGAATATCAGCGTGACTAACCTGTATAGAAGCCCATGTCACCATATCTTCTTTGTTTTGTTACCTGCTCTAGCCAGATGAGAGCTAGCATGGCTGCGCCTATCTGTTCTACAATTACATCCTCATTCACAGTGTAGATGTAACCTAAAACAGCTGTGCTCAGATTTATAGAAATGATGAGCAGGACACTGGAAGCTGTGATTTGAACACAAGTGCTATAAAAATCCAAAGTATTATAGGTAATCAAACCCTGTGTGTCTTATATTCCACAAAGGGACACCAACTCTGGTGGGTGGGTAAAGTTCCAGTGGACCTTCCAGAAATCTCTTCACCATGCCACGTGAGGAAATGGCTTTGCCCCTAATATGTGTATGTACCAATGAAATAGCTGCTAAATGTACTCTAACAGATAAAGATAGACCGTCTGTTTTTAAATGTAGCAGATATTCCAAGACCATCTGAATGGGGGTTGAAACTGGATCTTCATTTCTATTTTCTGCCCATATAGTGAATCTTTTCCATCTAGTAGAGGGTTTTCTAATATTAATAAGAATTTGGTGAAAGGTAGGATTCTGTATTGAAAGTGATGTAAACCAAAGACAAGGCATAAGTAATTTTGGTGAGCGGCTCTTATTGGAATACGAAAATATAGCTCTTTGCAGTCAAGAGTACTGAACCAATCTAGAGTAGACAGGGAAACAACTAGACTCAGGGAAAGAATCCTGAAGTGAAATTTCCTGATCTATTTTTTAGATCCCAGAGATCTAAAAATGGTCTGAAGTCTCTTCTTCTGAGGATTAGGGCTTCAATTTAGTTATGCTGATATAGGTTTGTAGTGCAAACCAGACCTTAGAAAGTAATGGGAGTAGGACCCCTTGTTTCTGAAAGTCAAGGGAACTCATTCAATAGCTCCCATATTCGGAATAGTTTGTACCTCTATCCATAATAGTTTCCCATGGGAGGGGCCCCTGGAGAGGGAGGGAGTAGGGGAGAGATGTATGGAGGGAGCGATTTCAATTGGATGGTATAACCTCCTTATACCATATTCAAAACCCATCTGTCAAACACGAGGTCCGATTTGTGGTAAAGTAAATGTGGCTAAAGGACTCTGTGTCCTCACATGAGGTTTGAAGGGCTTCTTTTATTAGGTGTCTGTTGAATACATTTGCTGCGGATGGTGCTGCTGATGTTATGATTGCTTCCTCTGATATAAGGTAGATGAAGGAGGTGGTATGTACTGCCTGTTGTATCTGAACACCAGAGAAGATCTTCTGTAAGGTGGCATGAATCCTAGAGAACTAGCTGTAGAGCGAGTCTTCTTCACTTTACCCAATGTGTCACCAGTCTTTATAATGAGCCATTTCATTTGAAAGGTAAATCATTTCTTGTGGCCCCAGTATCCCAGGGTAGAGAAGATGAGCAAAGCCAAGCATATCTACTAAGAGATATTGCTGTTGTTCGTGATCTACAGGCAGTATCAGACACATCAAACAATGCCCTCAGAGCATGAATGGCTGCATTTTGGCCTTCATTAATCATGGCTGATAGGAACGTCCTTTGGACTTCTAATAGATTCACTAATAAGTCATCTTTTCCCACAGTGGAAATTCATATCTAGCCATTGCCACTTGGTAGTGGGATATACGCATATTTAAGGTTGCAGAAGAAAATGTTTTTGTACCCAGAGGATCTAACTTTCTTCCTTCTTTAGCCTTTGGAGTAGAAGATTGAAAAATTGACCTTGGTTTTGAAGTGTAGCTGCTCTAACTAGGGAGTTTGGCTGAAAAATTGACCTTGGTTTTGAAGTGTAGCTGCTCTAACTAGGGAGTTTGGCTGAGGATATCCATGAAAACAAGACAGCCCATTTGTGGGATTTGATACCAATTATCAGCCTTTTTAGAAACTGGTTGGCATTGAGATGCCTTAGACCAAAGGCACTATGCTCGTTGCCATAATACTTTTAATACAGGCAAGCAGACTTTAGGTTTTCTTGTTGACTCTAAAATATCAAATATTAGATGTGAAGTCTCCTCTCATGCTACTGATGGTAAATTCAGGAACAATGCCATCCTATCCACTAATTGGTGAGTCTGAATTGCATCCTCAGTGGGAGACAAGGCTGTTGTACTCCCTCATTCTCAACAAGAGATGAATGGCTCAGAAACTCTCCGAAGCCATAAGGAAACATCCTATGGAGCTCTTCTTGATATTCCTTTTTTGAGGTTACCTCCTTTTCTGCAGTGGAGGACCATTACAATGGTCTTGGATCCATGGCTGAAAGATCTGCCCATCTCTTTTCTGTTGAAGGTGGTGTTCTGGTCCTGAAGAGTTCAGTCTTAAAGCATGCAAAGAAAAAAGAGGAATTGGCCAATATGGACATGGCATCTCAGAGTTGTCCTGCCAGTTTCTCTGGTAACATAGTCTACCAAAGAATCCTGGAAGTTTGAGCCCTTTCCTTCTGTGAACACTTTTTCCACGGGAAAAAAAAAATCTAGCCAATACCTGTGCTAGATCTGGCTCTAGCTCTTAACTTAGATCCCATTCTGGTTCTGACCCAGAAGCCACCGATGAAACCCGCGATTTTAGAACTTTAAAAACAGAGGGCAGGGAAATGATCTTCCTTGGGTACCCTGTAGGGGCCTGCAGTAGAAGTGAAGCTGGGGAATTTTCCTGAAACCTTCTTGTCTTGGTCTTTTGTCTGGAAGAGACTGCATTTCAGTCAGATCCACAGACAGGTGCAGATCCAGGTGAATTTGAGCTGCCACCTCAGTTATGTGTTGCTGGTTCTTTGTTAATGTACCCTCAGGTCTTGATTGCAGCCCGTTGTCTTGGATGCATCTTGAAGTCCATAGTCTTTCAACTTCAGCACTACCCACACAAACAATTGGAGGAGCTGCTGTGCTTAGGCTCTCTCTTTCTTGGAATGGAGGAAGATGTTTTGGTGCATCTTGTGGAGCCTTACAGCATTTGTTTGAATCCAGGACTCATGTAGGCTGCACAAAGGCTGAGGTTGGAACCAAGGTCCTCATCATTGGAATCTCAGCTGACTTGGAACTTGGAGTCTGGCACCAAAGCCAAAGCTCTTGTCACAGATCTGGATGACTCTTTGGACCCAGCAGTAGACAGAGCTCACTCTAGTCTCCTATTGTTATCTCTAAATCTTTTTGAGTTCTCGGATCCTATAGGCTTAGCAGTCAACACCTCCTTTAACAAAAGACCCTGCGGTCTATTTTGTCTATTTTGCATATTTGGCAGTGTACCAACTAGTAATTTTTGCCTAAATGTGTTAAGCACCATGCATGTGCATCAGAGGAAGGAAAGACAGCTGGACTTGACACACATTTTTAAGCTGTTTTTTTCAAGTCGACGTCTGTCATAGTCAGTAAGTAAATTGTTTGTTTTACTGTTATCTATAACTATAAACTATACTATATCTCTACTAAAATACAGTTAATTTCTAACCAAACATAGTTTTTATTATTGTATATTTTTATTGTCATTAGTTTTTGTTACCTACAACGAGAACAGATGTAAGGAGGTTCATGTCCTAATGCCGCAGTGATTGGAAGGAGCTCACGGGGCAAAGGTGCCAGTGTCCCCTTGTCTGATGCGAGTGCTGGGGACAGGAGGGGAGGGGATGAAGTGCTTTGTGCCATCATTGCTACTAGAAGGTTCTGTCAATTCAAGAGGGGAATGTGCAGAGGGCTCTCAAAAAAGAATTGATATTTCTATATTCATTGACAGGTGAGGTTAGAAAAATAGCTACCCAGTGTTCTTCATGTGCACTGAATGAGGCAGAAGTCCTATGTAAAAATAGCATGAGATCACAAAGTCTCTATGGTAACGTATGCACTAGGCAAACGTGGAGCATAACCTTAACATGGCATTTCCTAACAACTTTTGAGGACTTAAATTTGCAACTTTTGTGTTCTTTTTATTTTGTGGTAATATCAGTGATCATAATAATATAACAAACTGCTTCTTACCCCTCTCACACTGAGGGCCAGTGAACCCGTAGACACAAGCACAGCGGTTTGGTCCAATGCACCGACCTCCATTCTGGCAGCCATTTTCACAGACAGCTATTCAGAAATAGAAAAATGGGTGAGATTACACCAGACGGTCTTCAGACACAATACACCAGGAAATTCAGCTCTAATGGGAAAACACATATGTAAGGTGCATCAAAGTTGCAGAATTTGGAGCATCCCATGTTTTACATTGCTAAATGTTATTTGCAATTCAGGGATCTTCCCCATGGACCTCAAGAGACAGTTATATTGTGTTTTTTTCAGCAAGGCAACTCCAAATTCCTCCTGCCTATAAAGAAATCATTTATAAGTGGGTTGAAAACCAACAGCTCAGTCAACAGTGAGGTTTTGCGGCGTGCTAGAACCTCTGTTAACGCAGCTTAGTTCTGTGAAGAAGTACAAAAGAAAAATTTGTAAAAAAGGGAAAACTTGTGCCGAAATCTAAGCAAAATGATGTGTCAGAAGCCAAGTGAGAGGGAGAGAAGTGACTGTCTGAGGGAGATGAGGGATCTTTCTCACACGCTTGCAAGGAAAAACCAGGGACAAACCTGTTTGGAACTCAGAGACACTAGAAGCAAATTGCAGACTGGGGACTGACTGGCTGGGCAGCAGTTTGGCAGAAAAGGTCCTGGTACACTGGATAAGAAGCTGGATACGAGTCAACAGTGTGGCCTTATTGCCAAAAAGGCTAACAGCATATTGGGCTATATTAGTAGGAACACGACCAGCAGCTCAAGGGAAGTGATTATTCCCCTCTATTCAGTACTGGTGAGGCCACATTTAGAGTACTGAGTCCAGTTGTGGGCCCCCACTATAGGAAGGATGTGGAAAAATTGGAGAGAGTGCAACAGAGGGCAATGAATATGATTAGAGGCTGGAGCACATAACTGGAGAGGCTGAGGGAACAAGGCTTGTTTAGTCTGCAGAAGAGAAGAGGGAGGGGGGATTTGGTAGTGGCCTTCAACTACCTGAAAGGGGATTCCAGGGAGGATGGAGCTGGGCTCTTCTCAGTGGTAGTAGATAACTGAACTAGGAGCAGTGGTTTAGGTGACCTAGGGAGGTGGTAGAATCTACCTCCTAAGAGGTTTTTAAGGCCTGACCTGACAAGGCCCTGGCTGGGATGATTTAGTTGGGGTTTGTCCTGCTTTGAACAGGAGCCTGAGCTAGATACCTCCTGACTCCCTTCCAATCCTAATTTTCTATGATTCGAGTTGATGAAGTGATCTGTAACACGAAAAGAGCAGCTGACAACCTGAGTGGAAATTCTGAATCCCAAGGAAAAACAGTGGGGAAAACCCAGCGTGACAGGATGTGTCCCTTCAGAACAGCAATGAGTCTGCCAGGCAATGTTGGGAGGTTCACCATACGACTACAAGAGAAAAACTTTTCTGAGATACCCCTTGATAGCAGGTTCCAAAGGGGTAGCCGTGTTAGTCTATTGCAGAAAAACAACAGAGTCCTGTGGCGCTTTTAAAGACTAACAGATTTATTTATTGCATGAGCTTTCGTGGGAGAAAATTCCACTTCGTCAGAGCTTCAAAGCGTCTGACGAAGTGGGATTTTCTCCCACAAAAGCTCATGCGATAAATAAATCCCTTGATAGCAGATGCACAGACCCAGATGGCTGGAGCTGTCTGCCTCCCCACCACAGTGGGAGAGCCACCTTTTCATTGCTTTCAAAAATGACTGTCTTCTGGCACCCAGGCAACAACCAACCAAATAATGCTTCTCTTGAATAATCCACCGTCGCCTGCATGTGGAGTTTCAGACTCATTTTCTGCTTTCTGTCCAAGAGCACCTGACGGGCTGCATCTCCTGCTACCTTCCTTTGAACTTGTCTGGGCTCAATGCATGTGGTTGGCTGGCCCCAAATGTGGCTAGGCCAAACTGGACCTATAGCTGATTGTCCTGGTATGTCATTCAGGCCCCTGGCTCAGTAACTACTCCACTTATCTGACTCATTCCTCATACACTGTGCAAGTCACAGCCCCCCAGATTAGGCACAGCTTTGGTGTCCCACACTCCTTCTCTTGATAGGCTCCTTGCTCATGACCCTGGGCAAACAATTTATTTTATAGAGACAAGGTGGGTGAGGTAATATTTTGTATGTGACCAACTTCTGTCCAAAGAGACACTTTTCAGTTTCTTGGAGCCTTACTTCAGGTCTGGAAAAGGTACTCAACTTTTCACCCCCCAAAGAAGACTTCTGTGTAGCTCAAAAGCTTGTCTCTTTCACTGAAAGAAACTGGTCCAATAAAAGAGATTCCCTCCCCACCTTGTCCTGTAGCCATGTGAGTCTCAGGCTATAACACCACTGCAAACAAATCTATCATGTTATTTCTCCCAACTACAGCTTTTAGGAGGTGCCCATGGAAGCTGTTTCTCACAGGCCCTAAAATGGCAGGGGGGCAGTCATGGACAAGGAGGGACAGCCCACAGCCTATGCTGACAAAGCAGAAGAGGACCGTAGCCTGTTGGTGCATTGAGCCCAGCTTAACTGGCAGAGCACCAGAGGGGGCATGACCCTCTCCCTCAGATCGTCAGTCCCACCTCGTGGGTGCACTCCCAGATCTGAATGCTGAACAAAAGGTTAGCACTACCCATCCCAGCACAGCAAGGCCGTGCAGACGTGAGAGATGGAGCAAGGACAGGATGCGCAGAGCCAGTCATTTCTCAAAGCCCAAGATATAATTCACAGGAGTCGTGTTCAAACTCCCACAGTGCCAATGACTAATGAATGAAGGCCCACTTTGGGGCAAGGCTATTTCATATGGTAATGACTGGGGAGTTAATTATTTAGTCACAAAATGCATGTAACAGGGAAGACTCTGATCCCTCTGCTACCAGGGCTGTCAGGGAGACAGGAATGACCTATGCTGGCCACTACCTGAGGCAAAGAGTGGAAGTGAGGATCCTGCAGGGACACAGGAGAATTTCCCTTCATGCTGGATCCCGGAGGAGGAAACATTGTGTGGCAGGTTAAGCTGTGTTGACTGCCACAATGCCCCCAGTGCAGCAAGGTGTAGGACACGTCTCGTTGTGTCTGCCCGCACTGCCTTGCTCCAGCAGTGCCATTCATTAGTTCACTCCCGGGGCCTTGTCTTGGTCACACCTCCCACAGATACTCCACCTCAGACCTCCATGCTGAGGACAGTGTTACCATGGCACAGTCAGCCCAGGTGCACTGTGATATCCAGCTTACCTGAAGTGGGCCACCCTTACATTGGCACTATATGGAGCCCGTGCGGTCCTACACGGTCCCCTGATGCTACCCTCATCTTTATTACCAAGCTTCAGCCCCTAGAAAACATAAGTCACAACCTGCCTGGTCCATGCCGAGTGTGAGCACATAACATGCTGGCACCTGTGCTCTTCATGGCCCAACTTCTGCATTTGAGCTATCCTGTGCTCCTGGAAAGCTGCCAGCTGGCCCCTCTGTTGTTTCCAGGCCTTGGCGGTGATGTGCTACTAGTGTTTTAAAGATCTGTGAAAGTTCTGCTGCGTTGATAGGGATGGACCTTCAAACACATCAGACCCCTCCCCACCAGCCAGGTGAAGGGAAAGGTCCTGAATTAAGTGGCTGGGCTCTGTTTGGAAGCTGAAGCAGGACCCACAGAGCAGCAAGAGCTAGAAAGAAGCTGGAGTCAGGAAAAGATGCAGAGCTGCAACTACTGAGCCTTCCAGCCACGTGCAGGCCTATGTGGGACTTATGAGGGAGCAGCAGTTGCTGGGCAAGGAGGTCTCCACGAGACACAAACTGAGCATCTCTCAGAATCTTCTACGTGCCTATTTGCTGGAACAGAGGAGGGACTGAAGCGGGCACTCCAGGCAGTGGGCCAGAAGAGCCCTGGCTTTCACCTGCCCAGGGACCACTCCAGAAGTGGTGGTCACTCACTGTGAACTATAGCTGTTTAAGCCTCTGTACCCAAGGTATTTGGCTGGCAAGGTTTAAGGGGCAGGAACCATGGGCACGAAGGTTCCTTGGTGGGCAGAAATCAACAGCCCTGAAGACGGAAGTGTTCTTCTGAGATCTGAGAACAGAAACAGACAGACCACTGATGGTGGAGAGATGCAGCCACTCCTCTTCATGCCTGGAGTTTATACTGGGGATGACCAGAGCTGCGCCAGCTGGAGCCACCATTTTGAATGAGCTGCCTAAATCAGGGACTGGAATGAGAAATCAAGGAAGATGTTCTTGACCTGCTGCTCTGAAATGAAGCCCAGGAGATAATTGAAAGATTGACACCTGATAGCCCAGAAGAATTTGCCTCTGTGTGGTAAGTTTAGGATTAAGTTTTCTTTTATACGACTGTGATTAACTCTTTGACTTACTGTTAATCTTTGGATCTATATCTTTTCAACTTATAATCACTTAAAATCTTACTGTAGTCAATAAACTTGACTTATCTGAAGCAGTGCATGTGCACCAGTTCTGTCACTCTCAAGCTACATCAATTTCTTTGATAAATTGACAGACTATTGTAAGTGGGCTTGCAGGGTGAAGCAGGCAGCACCAAACCCTGTAAGACAGTAGCTCTCAGGGTTCCATTTGGGATGGGGAGTGTTTTGCTAGGGGTCTATCCCATGAGTGGCTAGCCAGAGGGCACCTCCACTCAGTGAGAGACACAGGAGCCTGGGCGTGAGCTGACCCAGGAGTGGGGGCTCACACAGCAAATTGGGGGCCCAGGAGTGGAGAACTGGGATAGCACAGCCGCACACCAATCCCAATTGCGGTAGGAGAATATCACCCCTCCCCCCACCTCTCAAAAAGTCCAGCCCTGGCTTGAGTGCTGCTGTGTCAGCCCACACAGCACTGGCCTATGCCGCGGGAGCCCTACAGGTCAAGCTGTCCTAACTGGTCTCTTATGCCAGGCCCCAAGGGGCTCTGCAGCGACGGCCTTACAGTGCTCATGGCCCTGGAGTGCTGCTGACAGCCTACCCCACCCCATTCCGCCTCCATCCCCTGGCAGTCTGGCTAGTCTGCCCCAACACACCCGCAGGAGTCCCTGCCCCTAGTGCTGATACTGCTCACCGCTGGCCTGCACACACTGGCCCACCCCATTCCCAGGCTGATTGGTCTGCCCCACTAGGTTGGAAATGCCTTGAGCTCTGGCTTGAGCAGGCACTCCATGCTGGGTTACAGCACTGAATACTGGCTCATCTCAGCCCCGGAGCTAACCGGTCTGCAGGCCCTGGGTGTCCCCAAGGCCAGCCAGGCCCCATTGCCAAGCACCAGCCTGGCCCACCGTGCCCCACAGCTGGCTGGTCTGCAGACCCCAGGCCCCTCGCCCAGCTCCAGCCAGGGTCCAGTGCTGGCCTATCCCACATGGCCCCCTATACCTCTTCTGCTGATAGGCATTTGGGAACAGCTTCATGGAAGGATGGGGCAAGTGAGGGAAGCTACCTGAGAAAGACACCTCTGTCTCTATGCACCACCTTGGCCATCTAGGTTAGCTGGGATGCACCAACCAATGGCCCCTAGACTGAAATATCTGAGGGTTTGCAAGGGGCTCTCTCAACAAAGGGCCATGAACTCTGAGATCTGCTTTGACTTTCTGACAAAACCTGAGATATTGACCTTAGAACAAGATTTAATGCCCATCTTTCTAAGGATGGAAAGTATAAGGGGCCCACAGGCTCAGAGATGGGCTAACCTTGGGCATTGGATACATTCATAATGAAACAGTGGCCATACTGGCCAATTATTGAACCTTATCTCCAGATACACGCACAGAGCAAGGAGCCAGAGTGGATTAATTCTGGACTCCGCAGTTTTTTAGCCAGAAGCCTGGTGGAGAGATGGAGAGAGAGTTCTGAGAACATACCAGAGAGCAGTGTGCTGCATCGGGGACTGTACCCACCAAGGGACAATGAGGAATAAATACAAGCCCGTGCAACTTGCCCCAGTTCATAGATTTATAAATCTTTGGATTTAAATCTCTCTGCCCATTGGTTTTACATCACCCTGTGAGATAAGGGAATGGGACTCAGGACACCCATGAATGAGAACAGCATAAGCCCAAGGTATAAGTGAGGGCAAAAGTTGGTCAGAGGAAGGTTCCTTCCTATCTAATGTCTGGGCAAGCTCCCTGGGAGTGAGTTTCGAGGAACCATGACTATGGGTTTTAGTAACAGTAGTGATGCAGAGAGAGCTATAGGCTTGTCTTCACGTGTCTAGAGAGACCTTGGGGGCATTTTCAGTGTTGCTTGCTTGAGGTGAAGACATTATTGAAACTGAGTAGATTCTAAATAAAAAGGTGTTGGGGGGGGAAAGCCACCAGCTAATGGCCCATGAACAGCTAGATCTCACATAGAGCTATGCATTCATCATGAAGCCAGTGGGATCATAGAGGGACAATAGGTAATGACTTTTCTTTTAGTGCTCTTGTTCAGAGCAGGCACTTCTATTATTTAACACAGCTAGCCAGCTGTAACATAAAGCTGAACTTGGCTCTATTTTCAGAAGGATGTAACAAATCTTCAGTCCCAAAGGTGGGACTAAGAAAAGATTCACTCAGCTCTGGGATAGGTATTTGAGGAAGAGCATCCATTAAGGCAGGACTGTGAGAAAGTGAATAAAGCCCTGTGATTCTTTAACAAGATACTGAACCCTCATGAAAAGATGAAGATGAATACATACAAGGGGCCAAACACTCTGTTGTGGTCAGCTGAAGTCAGATCTGCAGCTGGTTATATTAGCAGAGAATTTGGCCCAAACTTTTCTCAAGTGTCTCTGATGTCCAGATAAACTTGGATGTTCTAGCTGTTAGCAGACAGGATTGCTGTCTATAGGGTTACCCAGTGGAAAAGCTCTTCACCCAGCCTCCTGAATGCAGAGCTGCCTTTCACACAAAGACCACAGGAATGAATGACCCAGGGAAGGTTTATAGGTACTCACGTTGCCCACAGTAAGTTCCAGTGTACCCTTTCTGGCAGTGGCAGGACTCCTCATTGCAGCTCCCCCCATTCATGCATCTGACATTGCAGGTTTGGACTGTGGAGGAAAGCAGGAAAATTGTATGAGAGGGCAGGCCCTTCTCTCCCTGGAGCTGCAAACCACCAGACAAATCGTGATTTTGCATCCTCACATATGGTGCTACTTCTTATTGCGACAACAGCTCAACAGCGGATCAAAGACTAATGGAGGCTATAGCCCATCTAAGGGGCTCTCGGATTGAGTCTCTCTCCACTATTATCCCAACTCCCACTCCACTCAGAAGCCTCTGCTGGGCTTTTAACTCCTGCTGCCTGCCAATGAGTGCACAGCATGTGTGACGGGGAGCGGCCTTTCTGGCCCCTGAGGAAGATGAGCACTCCCTCTCTGGCAGGAGGGGCTGGTACAGCCCGTCACGCTGTCCTGGTTCCATACACTCTGGGTGCTGTTTTTATTGTTGTCATTCATGATTGTAATGAACTGATGAGTTGGGAAAAAGCCAGAAGCAAGTTATGGCCAGTCCTTCCACAGATGTGTTTGCTCTAGCCCAATTTGCAGGGGGGCATGGCTGGATTGTTCCCTGCCAAGGGCCTGAGCCTCAGCTGTAGGAAGCAGGGATCCTTACAGGGTTGTTGATGTAGCTCCCTTCATGTATCCACCAGATCTGGCCTGGTATATTTTCTACAGTTTTGCCCTGTCCTTCCAGAGCCTCACAGGAGTCAGTGTTTGGAAATACTGCCTGAGAGTGAGAGGTATTTCAATTGTTTCTGCTTGTAGTTCAATTACATGCTTTTTAGTTCCAAAGCCTGAACAAGGGCTCTCTCTCACCTCAGTGTTTGGACACGCTTTTTATTCTCTCTGGTGCCTGCTCATAACTGCCCACGTTCCACAGTGCCGCGCTTGCACCCACGGCCTCCTGCACTGCAAAGCAGCTGGGACTCAGACACGCATACAAGCCGGACCCTTCTTAGAAGTAAATGTTCTTTGAAGAGAGAGTTTGGGTTTGGATTTGGCTGAAAATCCTTGTGCCAGAAACTGCCATTTTCAGCCTGAACTCTGCCATTTTGTTCTCTTTTCTCTGTAAGCAATCCAAAAGCTAAGCCAGTCATTTAGGCTATGTCTACACTTACAAAACTAAGTCGACTCTGTTAAGTTGACTTAACAAGGTCGACTTAGGTCGATTTAAAGTCGACCTTGTTAACTTGACTTAGAGAGTCCACACTAGAAACTTAAGTTGACTGCCTGTGTCCACACATGCAGGTGCTAGGTTGACAGAGAGCCGCAGCTCCTCCCCAGGAGAAGTGTCCCGTGTCCCCCTTGTCCCGGGGAGCTACGGCTCCCTTTTCCTCAGGGAGCCACAGCTCCCTTTTGCCGGGGAACCACAGCTCACTTTTCCTGGAGAACCGTGGCTCTCCCTCGAGCCGTGGCTCTCTTCGTGCCGGGGAGCTGTGTGCAGCTACCTTCTCCCTGAGGAGCTGCGGATCCCTTGTCCCGGGGAGCCGCAGCTCTCTTCCCCGAGCCATGGCTCTCCCAAGCCACAGCTCTCTTCTCCCCAGCCCTAGGTCAACTTAGACAATTAGGTCGACCGAGGGCATCCACACCGGCTTTAGGTCGACTTAACGTGTTGACTTAAGTGTTAACTCGACCTAAAGAGGGGAAGTTATTAAGTCGACTTAAGGAAACGCTTAAGTTGACTTAATGAAAGCCTGGTATGGACGTGGCGTTCTGTAGGTCGACTTAAGTGTCCTTAAGTAGACCTAAGTTGCAAGTGTAGACGTACCCTTAGAGAAGTGATTTGAACCATACAACCTGCACTGTGCATGCTATTTCTCTGTGGTCAGAGACAAGGCCCAGTTTAGATGGAGGTGCCAGTAATAAGCTACTAACACTGGGACCTCAGAATCACTGCTCAGGCTGTCAGATGCCTGCTGGTCTCTGCTGAAAAGGGCACTGGTTCCAGAGCTGCTTTGCTCTCCAGTCCCACAGCTGAAAGGATCTAGCCTCATCTAGCCTCCTGGCGCCATTCACGCCAGCTAAACCACACTAGGAAAGCCCACTGTGTGAATTCCATCTACAAGGGTTGCACTGCAGAGAGATTCTGCCACCTGCACATGCCAGTGCCTGTCAGCTCCTTTCCCCATTTGCCTGCACTCCACTCCCACCACTGGCAGCGTCTGAAGCAAGCGGGCTTTTATAGTGATGGGCAGAGGCGTCGTTGTCGTCGGGCTGGCAGGGCGCCTGCCCCAGGCAGAAAATCCTGAGCCCCGAATCTATTTTCCCCAGCAGGCACATGCGCACCCAGGCGGAACGCTGCGTTCCACCCAGGGGCCCCAGCGAAGCCACAGACTCCTGCTGCGGCCAGGCTGGGGAGATTCAAATCTCCCGCCCTGAGCATGCTCAGACAGAATGTGCTCAGGGTGGGAGCGGCCTGGCCCAGAAGTGGATCTGCCGGCCGTCCCTGCAGCTCCGATCCTCCGGCCAGGTAAGGGGGCTGGAGGGAGGCCTGGAGAGGGGTGGAGGGGACAAGGAGACTGGCTGGGTTAGAGGCCTGGAGAGGGGTGGAGAGGACAAGGAGACTGGCTGGGTTAGAGGCCTGGAGCGGGGTGGAGAGGACAAGGAGAGTGGGTGGGGGCTGGGTAGTGGTGGAGGGGACTATGCACTGCTGGAGTGGGGACTTCGTGGGGGGCTGGGGAGGGATGGATGGAGTTAGAGGCCTGGGGAGGGGGCATGGGGAGAAGGAGACTGGGTAGGGGCTGGGTAGTGGTGGAGAGGACTATGGGCAGCTGGAGGGGGACTGGGTGGGGTGCTGGGGAGGGATGGATGGAGTTAGAGGCCTGGAGAGGGGTGGAGGGGACATGGGGACAAGGAGACTGGTGGGGGCTCGGGAGGGTTGGAGGGGATTATGGATGGCTGGAGGGGGACTGGGTGGAGAGCTGGGGAGGGATGGAGGAGGTTGGGGGATGAGTGGGAGCTAGGGATGGAGGGTCCTGGGGAGGTGTGGAGGGGGTTTGGGGGCTGAAGGGGGGTGGAGTGAAGATGGGGGAAGCTGGGGAGTTAAGAGGGCTGGAGTGGGGGTTTGGGGGCAGAGGTGGGCTGGGGGTCACAGCCCTGGATCTTTTGGCTATCCAGCAACGCCCCTGGTGATGAGGAGGGCTCTACCAAATTCATGGCTATGAAAAGCACATCCCGGATTGTAAAATTTGGTCTCCCTCATGGAATCTAGGGTTTTGTGTCCTTTCACCCTGTACTATAGGGTAAAAGATTACAAAAGTGCACAGCATTTCTCAACTAGGGGTCCTGACCCAAAAGGGAGGTCATGGCGTTGCCACACTTTCTATGCTGGGCAGCCAGAGAGTGATGGCTGCTGACTGGGTGCCCATCTCCGGAGGGAGCAGTAAGGGTGGCGTGGTATGAACACATCTGTGAAATGTGCTATTTATGCTGTGACCAACCCATGAAAACATGTGATTTCGCCATGATGTAAGCAGATCCTTAGTTATGGGAGAACCTCAGAAGGCCTGGCAGTTCTGGTTCCGATTTGTGGAAGGACGCGGGAGTCTAGATGTTTATCCAAAGCTACCCTAATCTGTGGTGGCTTCTTCATTCCACCCAACTCTGAATAACGCCCTGGACTCTAGCAGTTTAGCAGTAGCTTCAGAGGAAAGGTGGGTGCTGGGGCAAAAACCAACGTTTCTGCTAAGGCTTCTGGTCACTACTTCTTCTGGCTCACCTTCGTCTGGGGTGTAACCACACTGAAAACAGCGGAGTGAAATTGCAGCTGAATTTGCTGCACATGTATTGCAGTCTGCACAGACTCAGTGTGAAGCCAGCGTGTCCAGAGGAGCTTGTATTCATTAAGATTTCATCTGTCTGTTACCTATGAGAGCTGTTTTTAGGGCACAAGTTACCAGCGCATCCAGGCGCAGAAGGGATAAAGGTTAACCCTTACTATGGTTCGCTTAGATTGAAAACATAGGTGCAGTGAGAGTGCGCTGCAGCAGCATTGCCAGGAATCAGCAGGGGTTTGCCGACAGTCTCCCTTGATTATTACTAGCCAAGTGGTCACTTTCATTGCTTGGGGAGGAAGAGTAAGTTGCAAGTGACCCTCGGTCATGACAGCAAAGAGTCGAGTGACTTTTATTGCCTGCTTGGCATGCAGGGCAGGCCTGCATCCTCTCTCAGAAGCATTAGTGATCAATGCAATTGCAAACCCAAAGAGCCCCCAGTACAAATGGAAGACCCGAGGCACAGTCCTCCTGGGGAGTTTACCCACCAGATGCATTGTGAAACCCTTCCCCCTGACCCAGAGGAATGCTAGGCACGTGCCCAGACCTATATACTATATACACATTCCCTGCATTCCTGCGAGATTGCTAACATATGGCCCTGACTCTGGTCACTCTGAAACTCAGCCTCCATTCCTTGGAAGCACTGTGGTGGTGTGGGGTGCAGAATTGCTCTCTTTGCTGCAGTTTTTTGAGACACCAGCAGGAGTGTAGTGTATATAGGGTGACCAGAGAGCAAGAGTCAGAAATCAGGACAAAGGTGGGGGGAACAGGCGCCGATATAAGACAAAGCCCCAAATATCAGGACTGTTCCTATAAAATCAGGACATCCGGTCACCCTAATGACACAAGGGAGCACTTGCCAGTCAGCATTCCAGGCTTAGCTCTGCAATTCTTTCCTTGCATTACACCCTGATATGGTTTGGTGGTTGGAGGGAGGGGGGCGCAGGGGTCCCTAGGACTGAATCAGCAGCTGGCTCATGATGGCTTTCCCACAGCAAGGTTAACACAGAAATCCTCCCTGGCCAGTCTATAGCGGTTTCATACCACGACCTCTTACTAATTTTTCCTCTCAAGGGGGGACCCCAGTGGAACCAGCCTCCGATGAGACTCACTGCCCTGTCTGGAACTGAGCCCTGTTAGGTGGCCATTTCTCTCTAGCCAGGCCCTGAAGGAGTGTTATAAAGCATCTAGGAAGGTCCCTTCAGACAGGCAGCCTGAAGGGAAACAGCCCCGTGCCTCTTCACAGCCCCTTGTCCCTGGTGCCAATGTGAGGCTAGCTAATGCCTTCATAGCACAGCTTTGCGCCAGGGTGGCCCTGCAAGCAAAGCAAGAGGACAGACCATCTCTAGCGGGGACTGAGGGGAGAGCTGTCACCGGCAGCTGCTTTGGCTTCCATTGAATAGCAGCAAACCCCCCATTGACTTCAGCACGAGCCGGACTGGAGCAGTAAGACATGGAGACAGTGAAGCGCCCGGGGGTATATCGGCACTGCAAGAGGTGAGACTGCACATGAGCTCCATGGACCATAGGAAGGACTGGAATGCTGTTTGACTTCACCCAGGACTCTGGATACTATTGGAGCCTCGCTGCTATTGTGATTGGATTGGCTAGATCCAGCTGTCCTGGTCATGTCTACGTGTGCCCTCCTGACAGCCGAACAGACATGCTGCTAGAGGAGCTGCAGCACAGCTAGCTCGATGTTCTGTGCACGCCCTGAGGTGCCTGGAACACCTGCAAAATCAAACGCTTTCAAATGTCTGTGTTGGCAGCGATGCTGGGTTTTCATTACTTTGGGAAACCAAGTTAGTGGCTCCCAGGAGTGATTACAGAAGCAGTGATGTCTAGTGGTTTGAGGACAGGTCTGGGGCTCCAGGACTCCTGGGTTCTACCACTGCGTGACTCCCTCTCTCTATGGCTTAGCTCCCAAGCAAGTATGCAACGTGGGTCTCACCCAGGAGTGTGGCGAGGCCGAAAGGGTGAGTGTTTGTAAAGGGCTCAGGGCCCCTGGGTAACAGATGTCTGGACATGCAAAGCAGCATTAGGTGCCATGCCCTTAAGCAGCTTGTGCAGCACCTGTGAAAGCATGGGGGAACACAGCTTGAGTTCCACCATGGTCATCCCTGAATGTAGCACGGAGTCTGTCTGGGAGCCGGAGAGCAACGACTGCTGGCTCTCATGCTGTTACTGCAAGTCTCATTATATTTGGGGCTTTGAGCCCCAATTCCTGGAGTCAGGAAATTCTGTGAAGCACCCAGCTGTTTTAAAACTGAGTTTGTTGTGCCTCACAGTTGCAGAGAAAACCTGAAAAGGCTCAAACACCGAAAGGCAAGGAAAAAGACCCCACTAGCTATTATCAACATCCACGCGCTGGAGGAGAGTCGACTGCACTCGTGCCATCCAAAGCAAGAAGTGCAGCTGGATCCTTTCTCACTGTGGCTGACTGACAAAGGGGAGCAGAGAGTGAGGGTGCATTTCTACACCATGAGGCAGTTCTGACCCTGTTACTTCCCTATCATAGCAACTGAAGTCCATGGCAGTTCCACGCGGGGGGAGGGAAGCAGAGAGCAGAACTGGCGTTTCCAGGCAAGCTGGGATAAAGACTGACAGGACACGCATGGCACCAGACTGATACACCAACTCATCTTTCTGTCAAGTCCCAGAGAGGGAGCCATATCATCTATTCAGCAAATAAGCAAGGGGCCCTGAGGCACTTTTAAAGACTAACAAATTCATTTAGTGCATGAGCTTTCGTGGGCATTACCCCACTTCCTCAGACATTATGGATGTTTTGGCATATTTCTCTAATTCCACTGAGGTGATGGCAAAGAAACCCTCCCACTGCCATCTCAGGAGACAGAACCAACCAGCTCTTCCGTCGCGACCACTTCGATTCCCTTTCTGCCCAAACTGTTCTTGTGCTGAGGAAAGAGGTAACCCACAGGGAGCTCATTTTTCTCAACCAGCCATCAATGGCAAACAATCCTATTGTATTGAATCCACATGGGAAAGCAGCGAAGCCAGACTAGCGTGTGCTGGGGGACAGAGGCGGCCTTTGGTAATTGGGGGTCCTAAGTGAAGGCCCATTGCGGGGCCCCTTGTAGGACCATGGGGGCCCCCTATAGGCCCACAGGGCCACCCCATGGGCCTGGCTCCCTGACACTGCCCCCCACCCCACATGGCCCTGGCTCCCCCCTGCAGCCCTGGCTCCTTCACTACTGGCCCCAGCTTCCCACCCCAGCCCCAGGGGCCAGCTCTTTCTTCTGCTGCTGACTGAGGCAGACACAGCTTTTGGGTAGATGAAGGAGGCAATGGGACCGTTACTGTTCGGGACCCTAGGCATGCGTCTACTTCACCTACCCCAAAAGCCACCTCTGCCAGAGGATGTTGTGCAGCAGAAGCCAAGGTACCCCCAATTCACTCTAAAGCTGACAACAGGGGCCTGGGGGAGTGGTATTTCCCACACAATGGGTCCTCTGTCCCTCTTGTTCAGCTATCAGAAGGGGAGAGTGTTCTGTGTGGAGGGTCATTAGCTAAGGTGTAGGTGAATGGCTGCAGGCCATGTCAGTCATTTGCAGGAGTCCTGAATACATCTGGCTGAGATTACCGTAGGCACATCGAAATATGCTGACCCCTGACAGCTTACTGTTACTGCACTCTAGCTACTTGATTGTTGCTGTTCAGAGCTGCCAAGATCTCCACAGTTTAGTTGTTTGTACAGGTCTGCTGGGAACCCTGACCAGTCTAGTATTTCTCTCGGTGCCCGGCTCCAGGCTCACCGTGGGGCAGACGGAGTCAGAGAGCAATCTATGTGCATGCAGAAACAGCTGTGGCATGCAAAAGAGGCTTCACGGCCTCCTCCTCTTCCCCAACTTCCCTCCTCATGCAGATTCCCTAGGGATCCATTCCCTGGACACAGTGCTAAGCCAGCCCCATTTTGCCTTTTATGCTTTTACTAATTCTCGGTGCCACTGAGTGTGCAATTAATTCCTTGTGTGGATGATTTGGGGCTCCTGAGGGTTTGCTCACAGTGTTCACTGGGGTCAGAGAGCAAGGCGGGAGGAAAAAGGCAATGCATTTTTGGGATTCCTGACTCCCCAGTGTATGACCTTCAGATGTCATCCGAGCCTACCAGAAACAGCTGGACATTTCTTTCTGACACCCAAATCATGGCTTCAGCAAATCCTTTTACAGCTTGCTTTAGGCAGACAGCACTTTTATTCCCTAATAAACATAGTTAACGAAGAGTTTATTTGCCAGAAACCACCAGCAGTATATGGGCTTTCTGGCATATGAATTCTTTGTCACAGTAAGATCTGGTCCTGAGAGGTGCCCTGCAGGAGTTTACTACGCAAAGGTGGCTCACTGGACTGGAGCTGAAATTACAAAGTAATGAATTTTCTTTGGGCAAAAAGGGACAACATTCATTGAGAAGATGGTTGGGGTTTATGATCTTTGCAATTTCTGCTTCATTTAGACCAGAACTAGAGCTGGACAAATAATGGTGGGTTTTGTTTTGTTCAGTTCACTGGTAATTCCAAAAAATTGGGGGGGGGGGGCCCAGATAGTCTCAGGTTGAATTTACACCAAAGTTTATTAATCTAAAGTTTAAAAAAATTAATTTTGGGTCAAACAAAACATTTTGTGCAACCCAAAGAGAAAGATCTCATTTAGGGGCTAGCAGTGTTTAACATTTTTCATGTAAAAATGTTAAATTTAAGGAAAATTTTGAAAAGTCAAAACATTTTGTTTAAAAAATATCAATATGAAATAATTCAATTTGGGGGAATTTTTTTCTTATGGATGCTTCAATCAAAACAATTGGGTTTTGGTTTTCACAAATCTCCAATTTGTGAAATGCTTTGATGATGCTGAATCTGCATTTTTCTCTGGAAAAAAATTTCATTCAACAAGTTTTACACAGCCCTGCCCAGAAGCTGTACTACTGACTCCCAGGAACATGAAATATTTGAGGACAACTTAAGGAGGACTGTTCCCCAGTCTCTTTGGTGCTCTCAGAGACAGCCAGGCAGCATCAGAAAGGGAATCTTCTGCTAGCCTCTTACCTCCACCAGAGCCGCAGTTGGGGGACAGCTGCCCGTTGGAGCATGTGCACATGTTTGGCCGTGAACAAAAGCCATCGCCACAAGAGTTCCGGCAAATTGCTGTTGGGAGGAAAGAAGAAATTGAATAGCTTGCGCCTGCCTCAGCCTCCTTCACTACTTCTTTTTAACGTCCTCCAGAGATACAAGTGGAATGGAAAGAGTGTTACCATCACTATGTATCTAGCCAGGGTCAGTGGAACATTGCTTTCCATCCCTTCTCTCTCTCTCCTTTGTGGGAGTGATGCTATGAGCCACCTTGGACCAAGATGCCAGACAGCATTCTGGCAGCATTATATCCCCGGTGCAAGCAGAGATTTTTTAGAGCCTAGTGAGACACTCTCATCATAATGTGTTGCGTAAAAAACAATTACAAAGCACAATTCTCAAGGCGGATCCTGAACACAGATGCCACGTGTTGCAGCTCAGAGGAGAATCTCCCAACAGTGCTGAGTGTCACTAAGCTCACATGCCATTCGCTGTGAGCTCCCTAACCCCTGTGATATAACCAGCAGTAGATCAACTCCTGCTATCATTGGCAGAGTTTTTTCAGAGGCATGGGACAGCTAAATTAATCAGGAGGATTTCCTGTGGTGAGGAAAATTGAGGGTCTGTTTGTTTATTTTAATCCCACTTCCATAGGGTGGCCATACATCTAGTTTTGGCTTGTCCCAACTTTTTTGGCAAACCTGATCATCAACTGGGGACAAATGCCAAATTTTGTTGAAAAAGTGGGTGTGGCCCCTATTGGGGCACAGGGGAATGTTCCAGGGGATGAGCAGTGACACTATCCTCGTGGAGGAAGGCGTGGACTGACCTGGACCTACGCAGTTGGGAGGGCTCAGGCTGGGATGGGCTGGCCCCATGTGGGCAGGCAGTGGGGGTGCTCATTTTAGCCACATGTGGTATGACAACAAGTGGGCTTTGCCAGCCCCACACATGGGGGAGGCAGGGCTCGGGCCAGCCACACACAGCATCCTATTTTCCCTTTGGGAAATATGGTCCCCTACACTTTCACCAAACAACGCTTGGGTGAAGTCTCATTCGTTCATTTTGAACTCTGGTTCTTTGTTTTCTCTTTAGTGAGTAGTACTTATATGAACTCCATACAAAACCTGTGTTAAAAGAGGATTATTAAGATGGCAAAGTCAAGCACTTATGTTAGGAAATACCAGATGCAGGGTGTCCATGCTGCCCTCGCTGTGGGCATTATGGTACAGTCTTTAATTACATGACACAGACTACATTTTCCACAGGATCTCTGCCTTGTTCAGTGCAAGGCATGGATGGTGCTTGCTTAATGAGTGGCTAGTCAATATTTTATTTTAGCCCCTTTGGTCAATATATAACCATAGGCCTTATTTGCTGCTGCCTATGCAAACCCTGCTATGGATATTATTAATTTCCTCACGGGTTTGTCTATGGTGTTCATCACTATGGGATCTGAGCGCTTCACCAACATTAATGAATTTATTTTCACAACATCCCTGAGAGATGAGGGAGTGGATTATCCCCATTTCATAGATGGAAACTGAGGCACAGAAAGATTAAGGTCAAAAGTATCCACTCGTTTTGGAAGCCCAGTCTGAAACACATGGGATCTGATTTTTCAGTGTATTTAGCATTACCTAGCATTTTATGTCCAAAGTGCATCTCCCATTAACTTCAGTCGCAGCTGTGAGCACTCAGCTCTTCTGCAAATCAGACCCCCCCATGTCTGAAGTCAGGCACCCAGAAAACAAGGGCCACACAATTGGTGACCATTTGTGAAAACTGTGGTTGAAGTGACTTGTCCAGTGTTGCACAGCAGCCCTATGACAGAGGCAGGGACAGCATCCAGTTCTGCAGGGCAGTGTTCGACTGCCATCGTCCTACACACCTTCTGATTTCTGCAGAAATTAGGCCAGTCCTACAGACAACATCCTCCTTACAGAGTTGGGTCAATCTAAATTGCCTTACATCAACCTAACGCTGGAATGTGGACCAGGCCAGTCTAATTCCCTCCTGGGGACACTATATTCCAGAAGAGTTACTTGCTCTCCTCCATCAATATCAGTTCAGTATTTATTGCCCCTTACTGAATCACCAACCACGTACAGCACCTGGAAAAGCATTGTGGAATTCCTCTCTTCACACAGCTGTGGCTAGCGTAAAAATGGATGCTATCAGCCCATTTTACCAGCTTATCATTCCTCCCATATCACGAGACACTAGTCCCAGTGCAGACCCTTCGGGCACCCTACTGTTGTTTGTGTCATGAAGAAAATTGACCATTAATTCCTACTCTTTGTTTTTTGTCTCTTTGCTGGTTTTTGATCTGTGAAAGAATGTTCTTTGAGGACAGACGATGTCCAAACTGTCCAGTTTAAAGGCAACAGTGACAATTTTGTTGGCATCTAAGGGCCACATTTAATTTCTTTTAAATGGCACATATTACAGCCACTCATATTTAATCAGGAATTTCAGTGACTACAGATTCCATGTTCAGTGGTCCTGCTCAGTGAAAGCAGATTAGGAATAGTCATTTCATCTGCTGAGAGGGTGAGTTGTGCATTTCATCCCTGTAAGGTAGCTAGTTCCCGGGAGGATGCCCTGAGATGTCATTAAAAGGAATGTCGATACTCACGAACAATGCACTGATTTCCTCCAGGCAGCGTTTTCCATCCAGGGCAGCAGTAAGAGTGGAACCTCGAGCCGCAAACGTTAGGTCTGTCATTTAGAAAACAAACATTTGGAATAATTTTCACCTCTCTGTTCTCTGCAGTCAGCAAAGTTCCACTGTCATGTGAAAGCATTTTAACACCCTTCCATATGGGATTTCACTGCCAGTTTACGTTCCCTCAATCTGAGGGTGAGACTGGCCTCAATAGATAAATCCCATTAAAGGGAATCAACACACACTCTGTTAATAAAACACCTATGAACTTTTAACCTCTTTTTCAAAGTAAATATCGTAGGACATAGCTGTATCTATATTCTTATGAAGGAGAACAGCCAAATGGCATGTGCATCACCCTGCCCATTACTTAGAATAGATAGCATGATGCTGGTTACACAAGCCTGAGAAGTGTCCTGAGAGAAAGCTGCTGAGGTGCTAATCTGGGACCAGCTTGGGTGCACTGAGGAAAAGGGAAGGCATACAGAAACTTCCCCACTTTGCCCAAGAAGGTTGTTCACAATCGCAGACCCTCAACCTGGGCAGCACAGAGGATGCTTCCACAGAGTTCACCCTACATCAGTAACAGTAGAGCAGGGGAACGATGCCTGAACAGTTAAACACATTTCCAGAAGACGAACATGTACCTCAGATGTTAGAAGAGCTCAGTATGACCTTATGTGGAGGAACAGCCTGAGACTACATAATCCACAGTTTCATCGATTCCAAGGCCAGAAACGACCAGTGCGATCAACTAGTCCAGTCCATGTCCAGGGGTCGGCAACATTTTGGGTGGGGGGTGCCAAGACCTCCCCCCAGTTCATCTCCCATGTGCCGTGTTTGGTGGCAATGGCAGCTGTGGTGGGGGCTCCCCAATTCATCCCCTCAGTCTCCTGTCTCCTCGTCCACCATGTGGACACTGGGTTTGCAAGGGTCAGGCAGCTTTCCCCGTTTGCTTGCTTGAGTCAGGTCCAGCCAGAGGCAAGTACCGCTGGGCCCATGTGGGAGAGGGCCCATGTGGCCCTGCTTAGGGCTGGGAGCAGCATGGCTCCAGCCAGCAGGGCACCAATGGGCCCCGGCCCACTTTGAGAGAGGGACAGGGCTGGAAGGAGGGAGCAGTCACTGCATGGTCCTGCTTGGGCCTGGGAGGGGCACGGGGGCACAGCATGCTGCTCAAAATCAGCCTGCGTCCCACCTTTGGCACGTGAGCCATAGATTGCTGACCCCAATCTAGTCTGATTCCCTGTATAGGGCAGACCAGGGAACTGCCCCGAATTAATCTGTATTTGAATTGAAGCAGATCTTTTAGAAAAACATCAGACTTGATTTAAATGAATTGCCAATAATGGAGAATCCAGCACAGCCTTTGGTCAATTACCTTTATTGCTAAAAATTGAAACCTTATTTCAAGTCAGAATTTGTCTCGCTCCAATTTCCAGTCATTTGATTTTGTTGTACTTTTGTCTGCTAGAATGAAGGGCCCTAATTATCAGATTTCTGTTCTGCATCAAGAAACTCATAGACTGTGATCAAGCGTAACCTTCTGTTTGTTAAACTAAATAGATTGACCTCAGTGAGTCTTTCCCTGCTAGACATGTTTTCAAATCCTTTAATCATTCTTGTGACTCATAGACTCATAGACTTTAAGGTCAGAAGGGACTAGTACAATCATCTAGTCTGACCTCCTGCAAAATGCAGGCCTCAAGATCTCACCCACCCACTCCTGCAATAGGCCACCAACCTATGACTGAGTTATTTACCTTCTTAAATCATGATTTAAGGACTTTAAGATACAGAGAATTCACCGGTAGGTGAACCATGCCCTGTGCTACAGAGGAAGGCAAAAACCCCCCAGAGCCCAGGCCAATCAGCCCTGGGGGAAAATTCCTTCCCGACCCCAAATATGGCGATCAGTTAAACCCTGAGCACGTGGGCAAGTCTCAACAGCCAGTTATCCAAGAAACAATTCTCTGTAATAACTCAGAACCCACCCCATGTACTCTCCCCTCTTAGGCCACTTGTAAATCCACCACATGTCGCCAAATATCAGTCAATTTCCAAAATAGGCTAATCATACCATCCCCTCCATAAATTTATCAAGCTCAGATTTGAAAGCAGTTATGGTTTTTGCCCCCACAGCTCCCCTTAGAAGACTATTCCAGAACTTTACTCCTCTATTGGTTAGAAATCTGCATCTAATTTCAAGCCTAAATTTCTTGATGGACAGTTTATAACCATTTGTTCTGGTGTCCACCTTGGTGCTGTACTCAAATAATTCCTCTCTCTCCCTGATGTTAATCCCTCTGATGTATTTATAGAGAGCTATCATATCCCCCTCAGCCTTCTTTTGGTTACACTAAACAAGCCAAGCTTCTTGAGTCTCCACTCATAAGGCAGGTTTTCCACTCTACAGACCATCCTTGTAGCCCTTCTCTGCACCTGTTCCAATTTGAATTCATCCTTTTTAAACATGGGGGACCAGAACTGCACACAATATTCCAGATGGGGGCTCACCAGTGCTTTGTACAGCGGCGCTAACACCTCCCTGTCTCTACTTGAAATACCTCTCCTGATACATCCTAGAACCGCATTAGCTTTTTTCACAGCCACATCACATTGGCAGCTCATAGTCATCCTATGATCAACCAGTACTCCCAGATCCTTCTCCTCCTCAGTCCGTTCCAACTGATGCGTCCCCAACTTATAGGAAAAATGCTTGTTGTTTGTCCTTAAATGCATGACCTTTCACTTCCCATTATTAAATTTCATCCTGTTCCTGATACTTCAGTTAACAAGGTCATCCAGCTCTTTCTGTATGGTATCCCGATCCTTCTCCGTATCGGCAATACCTCCCAACTTGGTGTCATCCGCAAACTTTATTAGCACATTCCCGCTTTTTGTGCCAAGGTCAGTAACAAAACGGTTGAACAAGATCGGTCCCAAGACAGATCCCTGAGGGACTCCACTGGTAACCTCCCTCCAGCTTGACAGTTCACCCTTCAGTATGACCCGCTGTAGTCTCCCTTTTAACCAGTTCCTTATCCACCTTACTATATTCATATTAATCCCCATCTTCTGTAACTTGACTCATAACTCCCTGCGTGGAACTGTATCAAATGAACCATCTCCAATTTATCAATATCCTTCTTGAATTGTGCAAACCAGAACATGACCTAGTATTGCAGCGGTGGTTGTGCTAGTGCCAAATGCAGTTACCATTACCTCCCTGCTCCCACTTGGGCTCTCCCTATTTATCTATCCAAGGATCGCATTAGTTCTCTCGGCCACTGCGTTTCACTGGAAACCCATGATCATCCACCAGGACCCTCAAGTCTTTTCAAAGTTCCTGCTTCTCTGGACAGAGCCCCCACTTGTAAATATGGCCAACATTCTCCTTTCCTAGATGTATAACTTTAAATATGAAAACAATTAATTAATTATGAAATAACTTTAAATATGAAATCATGTATTGTTTGCTTGCACCCAGCTTAACAACAGACCCACATCTCTTTGTATCAGTGACCTGTCCTTTTCAGTATTTACCACTCTCTTGATCTTTGTGTTATCTACAAATTTTATCAGTGGTGATTTTATGTTCTCTTCCAGGTCGTTGATGAAAATGTTAAATAGAGTAGGGCCGAGAGTCCACATTAGAAACACAAAGGTTCAGTGATGATTCTCCATTTACAGTTACATTTTGAGAGCCCTCAGTTACCTAGTTTTTAATCCATTTAATGTGTGCCATGTTGTATCACTCTAGTTTCTTAATTAAAATGCCATGTGGTACAAGATCAAATACCTTACAAGATTCAAAATACATTATAGAAACACGTTATCAACCAAATTTATAGTCTCCCCCAAAAAGGTACAGAGTCAATTTGATAGGATCTATTTTCCATAAACCCATGTTGATTGCGATGAATTCTATTACCCTCCTTTAATTCTTCAATAACTGAGTTTTACATCGGCTGCTCCATTATTTTGCCCAGGAAAAATGCCAGGCTATAATTAAAGATTACTGTATGGCATACACAAAGGGACTGAAGGTGGGTTGCATGGACAGCCCTAACTCTGGCATATCCTTAACCATGTGGAAAGGTCTCTTAATTTGGCTTCATTGCAAAACTCGCCTACATTGCTGGGAGGAGGAAAAATTACTCAGCTGTTGACACTCCAGAAGGATTTGCACATCTCAACAACTTGAACAAGAAACTTTCTTCATTTCAAATGTGCTGCTGTCTGAGAGCAACTGTAGGGGGCAATGGCCACTTGAGGCTATATTAAAGGAAACATCTAACCCACAAGCATCAGCAAACGTGTTCTTTTTGACACTGAAAATATGTTGATGTTCCCCTGAGCTTCATCTCCATTAGCAAGTCCTTTTCACTTCCCAGTGAACAAACATTATTTCCCCACTGGCATGTAACCCTGCTGCGAGGATGTACGGGTGTACTGCAGTACAGTGATGGAGCCATATCTGATGGCAGAGCTCAATCTACAGAGGCCCATTCATGAGCAGATTTTACTATGGCAATCACCTGGAACCTTAGGCCAGAGTCACACTAACAAGTAGATGATGCTGTCATTGCATTATTGTTTTATCAGTTCCTGCCCCACCTCCCATCAAAAGCAAAAAGATGTTAAACTTCCTATATCATTTGTATATATAATTATTAATAGATATAATTTGAATGCACTGTAAATAATCATAGATTTATAGATTTCTAAAGTCAGAAGAGACCAGTCCAATCATCCACTCTGACCCAGATAACATAGTCCAGAGAACCTCCCCCAGTGATTCCTGCATCAAGCTGTTCAGTAAAAGAAGACTAGACAATTGGAGATGTAACGTGAAATGTAGGGAAGGTTACTGCATATTTATATGCTTCTTTTGGTTAATTATTATATCACCATTTGTCCTGAAAAAAGTTCTAACTGCAAGATACACTCAATCTGTAGGACTTAGAGGATAAGTGTGGGGGCTTCATAACCTGTATCTGCTATTTAGAGCATGTCTCCACTACAGAGTTAAATCCACTTATGTTGATGATCTTAAGTTGCTTCAATAACAACGGTTGAGCACACCACACTCTTTTTGTCGGCTGAGCGCAACCACATTCATTGTTCTTGCATCAACATAGAGAGAGTTGCATCGTGGGTAGCTATCCCACTGTGGAACTTGCCAGCCTCTATAACCCTCTGCCACTGGCAGCTATGGAAATGTGCATCATGGGGATGCGCTCACCATCCCATGATGCAGTTCTTTCCTCCCATCATTCCATGGACTGTGGACTTCATTTCATGCCATTTTTTAACAGCTCCTGTAAACTGTGCACCAACCATCTCTGTCTGATGGCATGGATCATGAGCCGCTGACCATTATGGTGGTGAGAGTTCTGAAGACAACGCTGAGAGTTCTGAAGACAACGCTGGAGTATTTCAGGAGCTGTGAGTCAGAGAGTGAATTGGTGTTGCCTGCCCTGCTGTCTGCCATGGAGACAAATAATTCACGCAACAGCTTGCCGTGGTGGACCATCGGTACTGGGCTCGGGAAACAAGCACTGAGTGGTGGGATCACATCGTGAGGCATGTATGATAAGACAAACAGTGACTGCAGAACTTTCGGATGCACAAATCCACCTTCCTGGAACTGTGTGTGGAGCTCAGCTCAGCATTGCAGGGCAAGGACACCAGAATGAGAGCTGCTCACACTGTGGAAAAGCAAGTGGTGATCGCTATGTGGAAGCTGGCAACTCCAAACTGTTACTGGTCAGTCACGAAACAATTTGGAGTTGGAAAGTCCTCTGTGGGTGTTGCTGTGATACAAGTGTGCCAGGCCATTAATAGCTTCCTGCTACAAAGGACTGTGACTTTTGGTAACATACAGGAAATAATTGATGGCTTTGAGGCAATGGGGCTCCCTAACTGTGGTGGAGCGATAGAGTGCACCATATTCCAATTTTGGCCCCAGATCATCTTGCAATGGAATACATGAACGGAAACGGATACATGTCCATGGTCTTTAAGGCATTGCGGGACCTCTGGGGCCATTTCACTGACATCAGTGCAGGGTGATCAGAAAAGGTACAATGTTCACTTGGTGCCTTGAAGTACCCCGGTAGTGTTTGCTTTCTGAACATTAATTGCAAGGAGCAAATATTCCTATCTGTAGCCACGGTATTTCAGTGTTAGCATTGGGTGGTGTATGTATGTATCTTTTCACAAATAAAAACTCATTTAATTTCAAAGACTCAAGTTTAATAACACAAACTTTTGGTCAGCCAGGGGAAATGACGAAGAACAGTCTCATGGTTAGGGCTTTCAGAGCTGGGAGTAAGTCTAGCTTTCAGAGGGTAATCAGTCCATAGGCGCGGAGTGCTTAGGGTACTGTGAGGAACTGGTAACATGTGAGGAATGCAGTGGGGGAATTTGGGGAGAGCATGGACTGGAGTCCGTAGTGGCTGGAGGAACAGTCTGGAACAGATGTGCTCAGAATACTCATTAGCCACTTCAACATCTGTCTGGTGCCCCAGGAGCTTCATCATCCAATCCTGCCCCTGTGTCCTTTCCTGACTATCCAGCCAGAGTCCCTCGTTGATTGTCTCCCTCCTCACTTTTGTTTCGCTATGTGCTGCATCTGTTGACTGCAGCACTTCACGAAACACCTCCTCCTTATTCCTCCTCGGTCTGTGTTTTTTCTGTCAGAAGTGCTCCACCGGTGTGGGGCACTGGGTCTTCAAGGGCACATCTGCAGAGGGGAAAGCAAAACAATGAACAGAGACAGTACCATGAGAGCGCTCACAGCTGTGAATCACAAAGTTACACACACCAGTCAGCACTCAGCTCAGTGTGAATCTCACATATGGTGAGTTTGGGGGTGGGGGAAAACATGGGGGAATGGGCATGAAGGGACAAAGGATGGTGTGCAAAGGGAGTTACTGTAAGCAGCTAGAGACCCTATTCTAAATATTGGTACCCTTTTGCACAAGCTAAGGCAATTGAACCTGATATCTCACTTCTATGGGCAACCCATCTCCTGCAGGCATGTAGCTTCTGGTTGGCTTCATATGCTGCTTGCCTGTATGCCACTCTGGTCCCTGAAGAAATTACTTCTGATTGGTGCACAAAGTTTCCTACAGCAGGGGGGAGGAACAAGGCAGCTCTGCCAAGGAACCTTCAATAGAGGGTTGCAGAATACCTATAGGAAAGTTTCCTAGAGATCTCTAAGGAGGATTCCCAGGACATCCTTGTGTATATTAACAAACTTTCCTGCCATGGCCATGTTACTTAGATGGACAGGCTCTGTTCTTAAGTTCTGTTCTTTATTCCTTCTCTTCCATATGACAAAGTTCACTCAACCTCTCACCGTGCAGTATCAAAGAAAAATGCACTTACCAGAGCTCCCCTCTCCTGCATCCTGTGTGACGCAGTCAAGTGCTAGACCCCTTCGAAGTGGATAAGAGATCCTGATTTGCCACACCACCTGATGACCCTGCCGTGTGCGCCTCATCGTACTTCAGCTCCACTTCCTCAGCCACCACTTTCTCGTCTGAGTTGAGTCTGCTGGCCGCTACCTCTAGTCCCCCTGAATTATCCACAGGTCTCTTGGTGGTGGAGGTGGGGTCACCAATGAGGATGATGTGAAATTCCTACACTGGTGTGAAGTTACGACTGCACAGCCTCCTCTCCCCATAAACTCAACAGACCCAGCAGCTCAGGTGCGAGCCGCACAGGGGAGCATCAGATGCGTACAGCCACCATGGTTGGATGGGAGATGCTATGTGACCTTTGCACGCCACGCAAAACAGGAAGAAGAATGTTAAAAATTATAGGGACATTAAATGGGGGAGGGGAACATACCTGTGTGCCTTCAGAGCACAGGAGTTCAAAATGCTGACTAGAGTGATCATGGTGGGCATTGTGGGACACCTTCTGGTGGCCACATAGGGCAACATAGCCAAGCAGGGTGTCTGCACTTATGCTGCATTGCTCTACCTCTAACACAGGGGTCCTCAAACTTTTTAAACAGGGGGCCAGTTCACGGTCCCTCAGACTGTTGGGGGGCCGTATTATAGTTAGAAAAAAACGTGAACGCGTAGCTATCATGTCTGCTGCTGGCCTGTGTTTCTGGGTACTGGGCGGCAGGCAGTAATGCATCCACACACTTTTTGTTGGTGCTGTGGGCTCCGGCCAGGCCCAGAGTGTGGGACTGACCGATGTTAGCCTGCTGGCCTGCTGTTGTGTACGCAACTAGTAGCCAATGTTCCCTCTAGGTTTGGTGGCTTGTGTGCAAAATTTTCAAGCCGTGTGAAAAACTTTTTCAGAATAAATTTTTGGGGAAAACTCACAAGACAGAAATTATAGGCATTAATTGAAGATAAAGTGATTGTAAATAGAATTAATTAATTGTGTTTAATTAATTTAATTGGAATGAATTTTGAATTGAAATTTAATTTTAAGAAAGGTTTTTATTTAAAATTAATTTTAAAAAAGTTTTAAAAAAGAAGGGAGAGAAAGAAAAAAGAGAAGGAAGGAGGAGAAAAAGAAAAAAAGAAAGAAAGGAAGGAAGCAAAGACAGAAAGAGCAGGAAGGAAGGAAGACAAAGAAGAGAAAAAGAAAAAAAGGAAAGGAAGAGAAAGAGAAAGAGAAAGAAGAGAAAGAAAGGCAGGGAAGAGAGGAAGGCAGGGAAGAGGAAGACAAAGAAGAGAAAAAGAAAAAAGGAAAGGAAGGAAAGGAAGAAAGAAGAGAAAGGAAGGCAGGGAAGAGAAAGGAAGGCAGGGGAGAGGAAGACAAAGAAGAGAAAAAGAAAAAAAAGGAAAGGAAGAAAGAAGAGAAAGGAAGGCAGGGAAGAGGAAGACAAAGAAGAGAAAAAGAAAAAAAGGAAAGGAAGAAAGAAAGAAGAGAAAGGAAGGCAGAGAAGAGGAAGGAAGGCAGGGGAGAGGAAGACAAAGAAGAGGAAAAAAAAAGGAAAGGAAGGAAAGGAAGAGGAAGAGAAAGAAGAGAAAGGAAGGCAGGGAAGAGAAAGGAAGCAGCCCCGGGGATGTGGAGGGGGCGGTGGGGGCTGCCGGCCTGCGCGGGGGTCCCTCCGTGCTGCGTGGGGGTTGTGACGGCCGCTGCACGGCCACGCACCCACGCAGCTTCAAGGGAACACTGGCCTCCACCCCTCCCCAGCCCCCATCAGTCTCCTTGTCCCCCCCACCCCTCTAACCCGGCCCGTCTCCTTGTCCCCCGCACCCATCTAACCCGGCCCGTCTCCTTGTCCCCACCCCCACCCCTCTAACCCGGCCCGTCTCCTTGTCCCCACCCCCACCCCTCTAACCCGGCCCGTCTCCTTGTCCCCACCCCCACCCCTCTCCAGGCCTCCCTCCAGCCCCCTTACCTGGCCGGAGGCTGGGAACTACAGGAACGGCCGGCAGAGCTGCTTGTCGGCCAGGCTGCTCCCGCCCTGAGCACGCTGTATCTGCGCATGCTCAGGGCGGGAGATTTGAATCTCCCCAGCCCGGCCGCAGCCTGCGCAGCTGGGAGGGAGCACCGGCGGGGACCGAACGTGGCCCCGGCAGGGCAGACAGACCCCGGCAATGGAGACCGATCCTGGCCCCGTGCCGGGAGGCCGACGCTGTCGGCAGAGCGGGGCGGGGTCGGCTCTGGGCCGGGAAGTCGAGGCGGCCGGTGGGTGGGAGACCGGCAGCCTGCCCTGGCCGCGGCCACCCCGCTGCCCCAGACGCATGGGGCGGGCCGCAGCAGGGGCGGGGGCCGGGTATATAACCTTGGCGGGCCGTATCCGGCCCGCGGGCCGTAGTTTGAGGACCCCTGCTCTAACACTTAACAGCCTTATGCCACTCATCGGGGTGGTTTTATTTTGACAGCATAGCAGGTGCGTTACAGCAGCAGGAGTGTTGCAGTGTGTACACCTCCACTGTTTTCTGGATGAAAGCTGACTTTTCATCAACTTTTCAACTCTGTAGTATAGACATCAGCTAAGGATCCAAAGTCACGGATCTCTGTCCCGGCTCCCCAGGCACTGACTATGCTTGTCAGGTATGTGTTCTATGGCTGTTCGTCATGTCCAGCAGTGGTGTCACGGCAGCGTGTGTGACCTCTTATGGCTGTACTGTAAGCCCGTGAGGAGCAAGGTTTTGGCGAGATGTTCCATAGCAATGTGTAGGCTCCCACTGCAGGCTTGGCATGACATGTGGCCCTTTTCTCAGTCAGCTTTTTTGCACCTATCTTTTTTTGTTTGTTTGTTATATATTATGTATGTCTCCACCACTCTGTCCAGAGGACAAAGCACTGGACAATGCGTATCACTCTGATAACCTCAACTAAATTTCTCCACATATTTCAGCCCCTTCACAAATTCCAACTAAACCGTCATGGAGCACTCGCCATACAGTCTGCATGGCCATCCTGTAATGTTCTACCACCCCCAAAATTCCTTGCATGAGAGCAAGCATTGCCTCAGTTTTACTCTAGCCCTTTAAAGCAATGTCTCCATTAATAAAACATAGACTTGACCTCAGGGATTCTGCTCTAGCTGTTACTGCCATTTCCCTTGCCTTCAGTATCATCCTCCCTCACATTACCATGAGCTATGCTGGTCTTTCTTTCTTCCTATCCAGGCATCCTGTGACATCCCCCTCAGAATCTGGTCCAGTGTGCCACTGTGACCCCCTGATCTCCATGCCTGAACCCCGACTTACCCCACTATGCCAGGTGGCCACTCACTCCTGAGTCAGTCCACACTAGCCTCCTGCATGTAATAGGTCCCAGGCAGTGGGTGTGCGCCCTGTGGCCACTCAGGTGATGGTCCCCCAGTGAGCACCCCCAACCTCCAGATACCACACCGGGAACTTCCGTCCTACAGAGACGGAGACGCTTCCTCAGTCACTGTTGACTCACAGATCCTTGTTCATCCATTTGACATTGAAACAGATATGCCAGCCTTACTCATTCACATCCTCTAAAGTCCACACAGCTTTAGATGAAACAAACACTAGTTTATTGATTAGCATATGATTTTAAGTGAGTATATGGCAAATCAAGGCACAAACATTTAATAAAGGAGTTAGGAGTTATCAAAAGCAAGCAAACTATATAAAACTCTAACCCTAACAGTAACGCTGATGGTCTGAGCTATGTTACATGCTTCACATCTGTACACATTATATGATGCTGCAGGAAATATGATACCATAACAATAAGGTAGTAGAGCATTAAAAAGGGAGCTGGTATGGCATAATTGGCGTCCAACCATACAATTATATTGCAAAAGTGACAAGCTGCATAGATCATAACCTAGGAGTTCACAAATGTGCATCTCATGACACAGCCTTTTTGTTAAAACAATGCATGATGCTGTGTTGCATCTAATCTAGCATAGCTGCAGGCCAAGAGCACACTGCATCCCACATGGGAATGGGAGATCTCTGAGCAAAGCCATCCGTGCATTCTCTCAGTGCTGATCCAGATATGCTGTCTTCTATTTCCCAAGGAACAGACAGCAGTTTGGAGCCTTGCACTAGTCATTAATGGTCCCAAGAGTCATTTCCACAACTGAGGGTGCAGAGAAGCCTCAGTCATGCTCCTTTCATGGCAAAACCCCCATAGCTGGCTGCTATGCCAGCTCTGCTCTCTTTGCTGACTGTCTATCCCAGGCCAGATTTCCCAATGTGCTTGGCACCCCAAGCCCTCATTGCTGCAACAGAGAGTGTTCTCGCTCCCACTGAGAGTAACTGGAGATGCACAGCTCTATAAAACCTGTTCCTGTGGCTTCATAGCTGCTTTGCACAGGTCTTGAAGAGCAAATCACAAATAGCGCAACCAAGGATTGGGACCTAGCAATTCTGTATCATAGGAAGCAGCCCTACCATCGAGGCTTTCCAAAAGAACCTACAAACCTTCCAGTTGACCTGCAGGTTAAGTCATGGGCTTGAGTGGGGCAGTGACAGCTTGTCCTGCCTGGGACTGGCTGCGTTGCTGGATGTATCCCATCTCCTCTGGGAGGTCAGTGGTGGTAAAGGCTGCTTCTTTCGTGCTGATTGTGCCATCACATCACACACACAGCGCTTCTCTCTCTCTCTCTCTCTCTCTCTCTCTCCCTCTCTCTCTCTCTCTCTCTCTCTCTCTCTCTCTCTCACACACACACACACATACCCTCGGTACTTCACATCACTGACAGGCTCTACCTCAATCAGAAAAATGAGAGAAGGAAAAAATAAAGCAAAGGGACTCTTTTCCTTGCTCTATGGTCCCCCTATAGCTGTTAATTTGACAAATGAGCTTTTCCAGATGCAAGATCCATACAGAAGCAGCTGCACAGGGTGCATTCAAACAGAAGGCTCTCAAACTGCCCAGGCAGAACTGAACAATTATTTGACTCTCCATTCCTGGGTCCTGTACCCTGTAAAACACAACAGGATAAAGGATCCTGGTTTGTGTTTGTTCACTATCAATTCAGAAGCAGTAGATGCGCTCTGATAAACTAATGGCAAATTCGGATACATTACAGAGCATTTTGCTGGTGTGCAACAAGATTTCATTTAGTTGAACCCTCTGTAGCAATGACTTGGTTGGGACACTTAACACTTATTTGGGGGTATTTGGGAGCTCAACAGACTTCTAATGTTCCCATGTGAAAAGGTTTCTGCTCTTTCTACTCTTTCCAATAACTCTTCAACATGACTCGGAAGATTTCAATTGAACCTGGAGCACACAGCTCAATCCTCTCTGTATTAAAGGTCACTGTGTTAATTCCCCTCTTTGAAGGCTCAGTAGGCAGACTGATCTCCTCTTCAGAAATTGTTACAATTTTGTGTACTATAGTAAGTCACCATTTCCATAGTCCACCAGTCCATCAGTTATTGAGGCACATGGTTGCAAACAGAGCACTACGGAGCAGGGCTGTGTCTTTGGTCTATAATGCCAACATTTTCAAATTTGGATATCTTAGATTAAGCACTGATGGCAAACTGCTGTTTAGACACCCAATCCCTATGCAGACCCTCTATTTAGCTCAACACTGACAGCTGCCATTAATGTCAGTGATAAATATGAAACCAACACTTTGATTTAGCGCTCTGAATGCAGAGTTTGGTCCCTCACTTTAGGCACCCAAGTATGAAAATTTTAGTCTTGATTTTGCAGGAAAGGCAGTCAGCTACATTTGTATCAAGACTAATATGCAAGGGAGAATGAAGGCATGTATAGACTGATAGGCAATCTTGACTACTACAATCTAGTTATTTGAAATTCCACCAACAGGAGACAGAGGAAATCCAGTAGAGCTGGTCGCTAATGACCCGAAGTCTTCATCTTTGGCACCATCTAAAAATTCAACATACATTGCTGGAGCTGCCAAGGTATGAATAAACAAAGATTCCTGTGGCACTTTTAAAGACTAACAAATGTATTCAAATCCCAAAGGGGTAGCTGTGTTAGTCTATTGTAGAAAGACAACAGAGTCCAGTGGCACTTTTAAAGACTAACAGATTTATTTATCGCATGAGCTTTTGTGGGAGAATATCCCACTTCATCAGACGCTTTGAAGATGGAAAGCGTCTGACGAAGTGGGATTTTCTCCCACGAAAGCTCATGCGATAAATAAATCTGTTAGTCTTTAAAAGTGCCACTGGACTCTGTTGTCTAACAAATGTATGTATTGCATAAGCTTTTGTGGACACAATCCCATTCATCAGATTCATGAAATGGAAAGTGTGGCATGTTATCTGTCAATACATACATACAGAGAAGGGTGGGTTACAGGGTAAATTAAAAAAAACAGTAGGGGAACATGTAAATATACCCAAACATGCTGTAAAAAACATGCTAGGTAGAGTACTTTAGCAAAAATACTTCAAAAACGGATTGCAATGTGAACTGCAGAATTGGAATTCATATGCAAACTAGATACCTTCACAGTGGGTTTGACTAGAACTCTTGAATGGCTAAGTCATTACAAAAGGTGATTTCCCCTCTTTTACCCTTCTCAGCCATTCATGAGAACAGGGCCACCATCCTTGACTTTTGCCCTCCTGCTGCTTCGCCAGGGCTACCACCAGCACCCGGGCCTCCCTGATGGCCCCATCCGCTGGTCCCCTGGCCCCGCTGCTGGGGCCCCCACTCAGCCTGCCAAGACCCCCACCGGCCTCCCAGCACCACTGCTGATCTTGCTGTTAACACTGCATGAAAACAGCTTGTTTACTTTGCAGAGAGAGGCCAGCAGAGTATCCCTCTGGATCTGTTTGAATTGACCTTGTGACCCACCCTTCTCTGTCTGTACATATACAGCTAACATGTTACATTTTCCATTTCATTTTGATGAAGTGGGATTGTGCCTGGGGAGTGTGGGGCCCGGGGCCAATCGGATGGGGGGGGCCCCTGCCCCCCACCCCCGCAGGCCAAAATGGCAGCAGGGTAGCTGTGGGCTCCTGGAGGCCCCTGCCCTGCAGCCTGCTGGGATCGGTTGTCTGCCTCAGCGTGGAGCCTGCTGCAGATGCTTGGCTGAAGGCTGCTTTATGGCCAGCCAAGAACCCAACCAGGGAAGCCATAGCAGGATGGATGTCCCTGGAAACTCCTGCCCAACTGGCAGCCCTAGCATAAAGGGGGGGCAAGAGATGAGGCTGTACCAGACTGGCCAGGGTGCAGGGTGCTTACTGACCCTTCCAGGGAAGCTTTGTTTTCAGAAGGGTCCTGAATGGCTGGTGGCGAGGCCTGGATCCTGTGCTGAGCGGGGCTTTCCAGGCACAGCTGCTGGACAGACAAAGTTCTGCTGGCTGCGGCACGGAGGCCGTGTGTGCACATGCAAGCTTTTCAAGGGTGGAGAGGGCGCGAGGACCCTGGGGGATGGGGTGCTGTGGTTACACACACAGAACAGCACTGATTCGCCATAGCTAACTTTGCTCTCAATGGTGTGTGACTGCTGGGGGTGGGGACCCACTGTGACCCCAATTCCAGATCCTTGCTGGAGGGGAGAGTTTTTCAGGTGACTTATCAGGGGAAAGGGGACAGCAGGTTGTGTGTCATGGGCTAAGAAGCCTGCAGAGGATGTTGGTGCAGAAGAGCAAGCCTGGGGAGCCTGGGAAGCAGCCTGGAGGGGACCCTGATCAATCCCGGGGTGGGGGTGGGGAGGCAGGGGCCAGAGAGGACACCCTCCCTGTGCTGCTCCTCCGCAGCATTCCGTGCCTGCCCCACCCCCGGCCAGCCAGTCGGGGACGGGGGCCCGGGTTTTGCTGAAATAGATTCACACTGCTGCCCCTGTGGAACAAGATAGGAATACAATGCTATTAAGGAGGTACAATACAAACTGTAATTGACTGAGCAAATGTTTTTTAGAAAGAAAGCCAGTCTTGAATTAGAGACTGCATGTGATGGAGAATCCACTTAGTGAGCTGTTTCAATGGCTACATTACCATCCCTGTTACAGACATGCACCTTTTTTCAATTTAGTTTTTCAGGCTTCAACTTCCCGCTACTAGATATAGCGATGCCTTTCTCTGCTAGATTAAAGAACCATCTGCTATCAGAAATCTCATATACACCGGAATCAAATCATCTCTTCGTCTTCCCTCTGATAAGCTAAATAATTTGAGTTCCTTGAGTCTCTCAGTCCTTAATTCATTTGAGGTATGAGCCTAGGGAACATAAAGCAATTTGCGCTTTCCATACGAGTTAGACTGCGTTATAAAGGTATCTAGGCATCTCCTGATTAGTAGCGTTTTCACAAGCATTTGGCTGTGTGTGACATGCTCTGACCTGTGATATGGAGGAGGCCAAACCAGATGATCACAGTGGTCCTTTCTATGCTGGATCTGTATTACTACATGCTACACGATTAGAAGCATTTCACAATGAAACACAGGGAGGCTCCATTTTGTATAGGTTGAAATTAATCGTTTCACAAAAATGGCCTGAACAGAGAGGAGACCTGGGGCTTGTCTTCATTGGCAGCAGCAAATTCACCACTGTTAGATCAATATTCCCGATGGACTGAGAGGGTCTGTGAAGACTGACTCAGTCAATCAGGAAGTCGATCGAGTAACTCCAGCCCCTCAACTGCAGTAGTGCTGAGTTGATGGGAGGTCATTTCCTGTTGACTCAGCGCAGCAGACACGCTGTGGTAAGTAGGCGTTAGGTAGTCGAAGGCAGATACGCAAGTTACTTAAAATAACTTGCGTTATTTTAAGTAACTTGTGTATCTCTTTTCCGCTGCCGCCAAAATCCCCTGAGGCGTAGACGCAGGCCTAGACTCCAAAATGAGACCCCACTGGCCTTCTAGGGAATAAATCAGGAAGTAGGACACTGTTCTACAAGGAGGAGGAGGACTTTGTCAGCAAGGCTCAGAAAATAAATGTTTGATACAATGTATAGCAATATCTAGGTCAGTTCTCAGCTGGAGGTATGTGTGCCACTTGGGTTATGCAGAGGTCTTCCTGGGGGTACATCAACTCATCTAGATATTTGCTTAGTTGTACAACAGGCTACATAGCGAAGTCAGTACAAAGTAAAATTTCATAAAGACAATACTGCTTTATATCTGCTAGACATTGAAACGTAAGTACAATATTTATATTACAAACAATTTATTTGATGGTTATAGGATGAAAATGAGAAAGTCAGCAAACACTCAGTAATAGTCCACTATGACACTTTTGCATTTTTATGTCTGATTTTGTAAACAGGAAGATTTTAAGGGAGGTGAAATTCAGGGTCCACAAGACAATGAGACTGCTAAAAGGGGTCCAGTCATCTGGAAAGGTTGAGAACTACTGATCTAGATATGAACGATGTAAGCAAAGGAGAAGAGATACTTCACTGTAGCCAGGGTTGAGTGTTCAAGTAACAGACGTAACTAGCTCGTTGTGATACAGATGGTCATTAACATAATCACATAGCCAGGAAAATTCAGAGACTACAACAAAGGCTGGGGGGAGCTAATCTGAATTTAACAAAGACCACTTGTGGTGGGATGTTCACCCCACTCTGCCCTGAAAGGGTTAAGGAGGCTGAGGAAGGGCCAGTTAGTGTGACAGGCCCCACAGGATCCACCCCTGACCAGAGGATGAAGCTCAGCTGTGCAGGTATGGACGGGGCTAGGAAAGAGCCAGGAAGCTGGGAACTGAAAAGGCGGCAGTGAGATGTTGGTAGCTGTCCTACCTAATGCAGCATTAAAGAGGGAAGGAGGGAATCCTGGGAAGGTGTAAGACCCTGGAAAGCAGACCCTGAAAGAAGGATGTCCAACCTTATAGTGACCTGGAGAGAAGGGAGGGGAGGGGAGGCAACTCCAGGAGTGAGAGGGAGCAAACTCTGGGAGAGGAGAGAGCACACAGACTGGCGTTGGACATGGCAGAGCTATTCCCCACAGCAAATGCCACCAGCAGTCAGTGAATACCTGTGACACTCTCCTTTATGGTTAATTGAGTTTTGCCTCTATTCTCAACCCACAGAACACGCACAAGCAGCCGCGTGAGGATTGTCTCTAACAAACATCACACTTTGCAAGGCATAAAATCTACAGAGGTTCTCATCACTGGTGGCCCAGCGTGGTACTCACCACTGGTGATCCAGCCCAGTACAGACCACAGGTGACATCTTCCAGTTTATCCTCCCAGCACGTGAGAACAGAAGTCACAAATGCCTCGTTCATTTGAAACGGACACAGGTAAAGCGATACAGCCCCAGCAGTGGATGCGGTGATAGGTGTGGGATAAGGGAGCGGATAGTAGTTATGTTGTATAAATTATTTCTGTAAATGAGGGTAGCAAGCTGCACTGGGATGGTTCTATAGGCCCCATAGGCGTCTTATATCATCCACTCTGGAAACCGCATCACTTTAACTCTTTTGGTAGCAAAGCTGTGGAGCAGGCCCAGGAGCAGCCAATGTGAGAACATTGTTTCCTCCCTAGACTACTCATCGGTGAGAGATGGCTGAGACAGGTAGGCTGACAGTGAAAGCTAAATGTGAACTTAAGGTACGGGGCTGGCTCTCCCCAGGACAAGCCCTCCAAAGGAGCCCCGCCTCCCCCTGGACCTAACTAGTCAACTTAGAGAGTCTAGCGTAGACTCTCTAAGTCGACTTAGAATGGCCCATCTTAAGTCGACTTAGGGGTCCTGTGTGGACTCTCTAAGTCGACCTAAATTCCCCAGTGTAGACATAGCCATAGTCCTGCATCTGAATAGTTCCACGTAGACTCACCAGGGAATGGGGAGCAACCTTGCATTTAGGGTGCTTTATTGCTCTGTGTGGTCTGTGCTTTCCTGTGGTACGTCTACACTTGTAAATTAAGTCAACTTAAGCCTGCTTAAGTCGAGTTAATTTATGCTGTGTCTACACTACAATTTCCTTAAGTCGACTTAAGGAAATTTTAAGTCAACTTTATAAAACCTTGTTTAAAGTCGACTTTACTGGCTAAAAGATAGGGCGACTTTATGAAGTCGACTTAATAAGGTCGACTTAAAGTGGACCTTATTAACTCGACTTAACAAAAGTCGACAACTTTTTAAGTGTAGACGTGGCCGCTTTTTGGCCTTATTAAGTCGACTTAACGTTTTAAGTCGACTTAAAAAGGTCCAAGCAGGCACTACTCCACATCTCCACTGGCTTAAGTCGACTTAATAAAGTCGACTTAAGTGCTATTTCAAATTAAAATGAGGTGTTATTAATTTGAACTAATGTTTCCTTAATTCGACTTAAGGAGCAACTTAAATCGAATTAAGGAAAGGCCAGTGTAGACGCGGAGTAAATTAAGTCGACTTACGCCTCCTTAAGTCGACATAATTTCTAAGTGTAGACCCTCTCACTTTGCCCTGGTGCAAGGTTCAGGGCAAACATGTTGTCTGCAGCAGGCCAGGATCAGCCTTAAAGATGATGTCCTCGCTAGAAATTCTGAAGCCGTACTGCTTTAGTGGAGATACTCCCTGTGCCAATGTAAAGGGTTCTCCAGGTGGCATAGCTAATCCATCTCCCAGAGAGGCAATAGCCAGGCCAATCCCTATTTCAGGAAAATTAATGACAACATCCTTCTCTCCACACCAAGCAGTGACCCCACGGAAATCAAGGGACCTGCTTTGGACACTGAGCTAGTCCCTGAGCTGTGACCCCCTGGAGGCAGTTTACCTCCAGGCTGCTGGATGAACGTCCTTTCCAGCCACTCTCCAGCAAAGAACGTTCTTCCTACCCCCAGGCCACTCACACTCCTAATGCCCCTAGCCACTGCAGATCTAACAGTGTGCCTCCTTCTACTACTCCCTCTCCCCCTCATCATTTTGGCCCCTTGATCCAGTTACATGACCTATTCTTGCTGAGTGGAGAAACCTTGAGCCCCTAATGCTGTGCCCTGGGGTGGCTGGCTCAGAAATCACCACCTCTCAGAAGATTCTGCCCCAATCTGACTGGGAAGGGAAGCTCTGGAATGGCTCTGGAGTGTCTGGAATCCCACAGGGATTCTCAGTGCCGAGCTGTGACATCGTGTTCCGTTCTGGGACTCTGCGGGACACAGAGAAGCCAGGATTGGACTTTGCTTGCAACCCTTGGACTTGTCACTAGGGAAAGGGCAAAGGGATAGGTGTGTATTGTAAGTCAGAGCTGGATGGCTTTTATAAACTGGCGCTTTGTAAGCCTTGAATACAATGAATTGCACATTTCTGAGGCCTGATGCAAATTCAGTGCAACCCTCCCCAAGCACACCCACACCGGTGAGGATGAGCACAGACAAGAAGCCATCGGCTCTCCAGATGTGTGAGAGGCCACCTGGGGATGGGCCAAATCCCTGCCCTCCTGCCAGCAACAGGTGTCACAGGAGAGGTATTGGAGATCAGCCTCCCACCCACCCCGCCATCCTGCCCCACATAGGCAGCCACTCAGAGCTGGGACATTTCACACTGCCCCCCACTTCCCTGCCCCACTGTGCCTCATGACAGTAAGGCCAGAACTTGGCCAGAACCTGCAGCTTTCAGCAACCTCTTAAGGCTTGTCTATACAGGGAAGTCACTCCAGATTAAGGCCTGGTGTGAATAAAGCACTAGAACTCTTCCAGAATAGTGCTCTGTGTGGATGTGCTTATTCCAGATGGGCTCTCGCAGAACAGTTATTCCAGAGCAGCTGTTCCAGCTGTGCAGACAGCCTTCTGGCTTCAGGACCCTTGGGCAGGACCTGCAGGAGGCTAGCCTGCCTGCAAGCCCTGGACCTCTGAGGTCAGGGCCTTTTGATGTGTAACAGATCCAGCCATTGCTGCCCTCCCCCAAGAGACACAGGACACCGAAATCAGAATAAAGTGAGAGGAGAGTCCCTGGCCTGGATTAGTTGATTATGAGGAAGAGAAAAGGACGGGAAATTACAAGTCTAGTCCTTGAACAATAACCAGCATATAAGTGAACTAAGCAGCACGCTGGCCCTGGGCATGTGGAAGGAAGCTCTCACTGCTGAAAGACGAGCTAACCAGAAGAGAAACCTTCAGTGCTGCTGGTGCCCAGTGATCCCATGGAACGCTATCTGTCCCCACATGCACATCCACACCCACCGCCCCAGAACATCCAAGGCTACACCCACACCCACTGCCCCAGAACATCCAAGGCTATGTCTACACTTGAAAAGTTAAGTCCGCTTCTGTTAAGTCAACTTAATAAGGTCGACTTTAAGTCGACTTTACGTCGACTTAATGAGGTCCGCTTCTGTTAAGTCAACTTAATACGGTCCACTTTAAGTCGACTTAAAGTCGACTTAAAGTCGACCTTATTAAGTTGACTTAACAGAAGCGGACTTAACTTTTCAAGTGTAGATGTGGCCCGTTTTCGACCTTATTAAGTCGACTTAATGTTTTAAGTCGACTTAAAAAGGTCCACATAGGCACTGCTCCATGTCTCCACTGGCTTAAGTCAACTTAATAAAGTCGACTTAAGCGCTAGTTCAAATTCAAATGAGGTATTATTAACTCAAAGTAACTTTTCCTTAATTTGACTTCAGGAGCAGCTTAAGTCGACTTAAGGAAAGGCCAGTGTAGACGCGGAGTAAATTAAGTCGACTTAAGCCTCCTTAAGTCAACTTAATTTGTAAGTGTAGACGCACCATTAGAGGATATGGAAAAGCCTTCTGGGGCAGAGGGACTGGGCTGCTGTAACTCCGTTGACTTCAGGTCCCTAGAGCTGAACTTGGCCAGAGGGTCACTTTCTGCAGTTGGTGCAATGAACCCTGATGTGTTGCTGGGCTCCGTAAGATTCAGCATGTCTGTGACACACGCATGCATGGGGGCAGCTTGTTCTAGCAGTTACGTCTCCTCTGACGTAACAAGACCGCCTGACTGCGCCCCGTCTAGGTCTCTCTGGCATGAAGGGCCTTGTGCATGTCTCTGGCAGTAGAAAGGGCCTTTAAAGTAAGTGTAAATTTATATTCACTCTAAAGCCACTTCTGCCTTTTCCACTGCCAGAGTGTTGCAAAAGGGACTTCGGGAAATGAGATTAAGGCCCTTGGACTCTGTTTTCCTCCTACTGAAGTTCATAGGAAGGTTTGCTATCCAATTCCACTGAAGGAGGGCTTCAGATTTCCACCAATAGTACAATTTGCCTGTGAGCTCTGGCCTCCTATCTCTCCTGTTGCCCATAGAGTCTTCCAGCTTCGACAAGACATGCTTTTCTAATTTAAAAATACAGGCAGAAAAGCTTTTCACCTTCACATGTCAGAAACAAAGCAATGAAAACTGAATCTCAAACACTATTGTTTCTTCTTTTTGCAAGTCATCTTTGCATTTAAACCAACACTTTTTGTTGTATTCCAATTAGCCATACTTATCTCTTCTTGTCTTTAGTTTTCTAGATTTCTCTCTCCTGCTATATCATTGCCAAGAAATATACACGTCTTTGGTTTTCAAAAGCCTTAGTTTGGGTCACAGAATAGCTAGATGCAGCCACTCCAGGTGTACACATCCAAGAGAAACCCTGTCGTAGGTTCCTGAAGAGACTGGTTTATGGGAATACTTTTCAAAAGTTGGCCCGAAGTTACAGATCCATTCATACAATTGTGCATGTAAAACATGCCAGCTGTCTGCACTTGTACAAGTGCAAAGTTTTGTCCCTAAGTTTCAATTTTACTTGACAGTCATGTGATTTGTACACATATGCAGGTCACTGTATTTACAGATACATGGTGTCTACTATGCACATGTAACCTTCGGGTGGGATAAAATTCATTTAATTGCCCTTCTCCAGTGCCTAACAGAAATACACCCCAATCCCTGTGGAGAAAGCAGCCGGAGACCCAGGATCCAGTCTGTATGGGACTCGCAGCAAAGATTGCTCAGAGTTATCACCCCACATTAAAATACTACTAAAACCAAACATAACAATGAACTTTATTAACTACTAAATAAATCTTATCCTAAGAAAACAAAATACAATTAACCAAGAACAATCCCTACAGAAACCCCCGCATGAAAGATATCCAAGAGTCCCAAAGTCCAAGTGGAGTTCACCCAACTCTCAGCTACAGTCTTTGTTCGAATGTAGAGGCTTGAGTGGAAAAGTATAGCTGTCCTCTTCTTTCGCTGCAGGAATCTTCTGTAGTATTCCATGCAGGCTTTTCCTTCTCCTTTGCAACCAGCCCTCAGTCCCATATGCATGTCTGCAAAATCTGTTGCAGATGACTCCATTAGAGGGAGAAAACATCTTGTTCACTCCTGGCTCAGCTTCTCCTGAAACTGAGCACATGGGCTCTTCTCAAAACAGCTCCTGCCTGCTGTCTGCACAGACTGCTGCTCTCATGTGATCTGACTGACCACACCACATCACACCAGCAGGGAACCCTGTGGAGCATGCTCAAAATGCTACCACTCCCTGCTTCCAGAAGTTTCTAGTTGTGGGTAGCTAATCTGCCCAGCAACAGTAACCCACCCTCAGTAGGTCTCTTAAAGAGATAGCCTTTTTTAGGCATATGGGTTACACACACAGCAGAGAGGAGAAGATGCAAGGAGTATCTGCATCCCAGACACACCCACGGAGCATCGGGCTGGGATCCCTTCCTAGCCATCCCTTGAGTGAGCCACACAGCACCTGCTTGAGGGAGTAGCCAGAGCACATGCTGCATCAGACAGGACATACCGGAGGGTGTACACACTGCTCCCATTTGGTAACTGCATTGTAGAGCATGGCCAACTGCCCTGGGCTGTCCTGCCCATAAGGAGTGCCCAGATGGCTAGAAAGCTGCCCCACTGCTGGCTCCACTCCACACCCTCCCTCCAAGTGCAGGACTGTGCCCCGAAGGTTTCCACAGCTAGTATTTCACAATGGCTATCTCACAGGCCAGCAAGGCTGCAAACCTTTAGCAAGCTGTCTTGATCTAGAGTATCATGCAGCCTGCAGTTTTGGCCATATTTATCACAAGCCATGGAGACCTGAACGCTGACTACGAGAAACTTTCCGCCCTGCCTCTTGCAGTGATTTATTAAAGTCATCAACTGAGCGGTTGGAGCAAGGCTAACATTCCCATTTATCGGTGTCCTCAGTCTCCGGCTGTGGAAGGAACGCGAGCAGCAGCCTACACATATATTAACAGCATGGACTCTGAGTCATTCTGTAGAAATTAAGTCGCTGGTTAGCAGTAGTCTGCTAGCCCTGCTGCCATGTGAAATACAGAATGCAAGCTACCGTGAGCTGGCTGGTTGGTGCAAAGCGGCGGAGGGAGCCTGCAAAACAACTTAAAACTGCATTGCTGTCTGGCTTGACACAGACATATAGCGGCCCGTTCAGGCAAGAAAAAGGGGCCTGCCAGCCTTTCCAGGAGTGGACATTTTACTGAAGAAACACGACTCAGAAAGCAGGTCTGGTGGTTAGACAAGAGGCGATTTACCACCAGTCTGAAAAAATAAAATAAAGTGTTGTTTCAGGCCGTGTGGGTCCATGCACAGATTCCCTCGGGAGTGAGACATCCAGTTGGGGTTGTGGCAATGTTTGGCTCTGCAGGGTCACAAGGGTGGGGCAGGCAGGCAAGGCCGGAAGTGGGGGACAATGCATCTCCCTGCTCTCTGCCAGCAGGCCGCATCACTCTTCCTCAGGTCATTTGCACTGGCACATTGACTCTTTAGCTGCTGCTTCTTGTGCAAGTTGTTTCTCAGGAGTGACCTGTTCTACTCAGGCCCAAATTGAAGCCTCCAATGGAAGCTTTCGGTAGAGCAGGTAAAAAAATTCTTTTCCTCCACAGAAAATTGTGATTTTTTTTATTGGCAGAAATTCAAATTAAAAAAAAAAATCACCCTAAACCAAAAAAAATCTGAAAACCCAAATAAACTGAGTGGTGGAGGAAGTCCACCATGGGAGTTTCTGGTGAGGGTGCAACATGTGAGCCTGGCCCATAGAGGAAAATGGGCACATGAGGGAACCAAACTACAATTCCCAAGAGGCACTGCAGCAGCATTCCCAAACTGCAACATTTTCAGACACCTTTCATGAAAACTTGCATTTTGTCAAACACCAGTTTCCTGTCAGAAATCATTTTGATCAGATGTTATTGTCCAAATCTGTTGCTTGGCCATGGGAGCAGGATCCCAAAGATAGTGGCACTGTGCGTTATGACAGCCTGGGTGGGGATCTGAAAATTGCTATCACCAGCTGTTTGGAAAGAACAACCTATGTGGAGTGAATGATCCTCGTCACCTTGTATTGAGGGCAAAACAGAAACTATTCCTTCTCCTTTACTACAGTAGAAAGAAGTGTTACAGACCTGAAAACAAAGCCACCACTCCTGATTTTCCATTCACTTACACCAGAGTAAATCAGGAGTAATGACAATGAGATTAGAGGATTCACACTGATGTGAGACTGGAGGATGTGGTGGAAGAACTGGCCCTGTAGTCTCTTTGGATATGTCTACACTGGAGGCTCTGTTAAGTCAACTTAACAAGGTTGACTTTAAGTTGACTTAAAGTTTACCGTGCTAAGTCGACTTAGAGAGTCCACACTGAACCCCCCCCATCAACTGCCAGCATCCACACTGGCAGGTGCTAGGTCGACGGAGGAGTAGTGCATTGTGGGTAGCTGTCCCATACTGCACCGGGGCCTGGAGCCCAATTAGGTCGACTGAAGGGCACTCCCCATCTACAATGGCTTAAGTTGACTTAATAAGGTTGATTTAAGAGTTAAGTCGATCTTCAGAGGTGGTGTTATTAAGTCGACTTAAGGAAGCGCTTAAGTCAACTTAATAAGTGCCCATTGTGGACGCGGCAGTCTGTAGGTCGACTTAACCATCCTTAAGTAGACCTAAGGCTCCAATATGGACATACCTTTTTAGTTTAGTGTCTATCAGTAAGGCTCCATAATACAAAACACTAAAATGAGAACCACCAAATATGTCTGGCCAGTACTGCAAAGAAAGGATTATACTGAAAAGTTTTTGAGACGTGGTTAAGAAATGTATTAGCTCTGAAAATTTCAGCAACACCATATTCCCTTCCAGCAGCTAGTATCTCTAACTGAGAAAACCTGGTTCTCACACCTACTCCAAAACTATTTGGATTGCACATGCAGATGTAGCAGGAAAAAAAACAACCAACCAAAAATCGCTAACGGCGGTTAGACTCTCAGGTTAGTCCTGACTATCAAGGATCCAGTGCTAAATTCTATCCAGATTGATAAACAAGGCACTTTTAAAGACTAACAAATTTACTTGTTGCATGAGCTTTCATGGGAGAAAATCCCACTTCGTCAGATGCTTTGAAGATGGGAAACTTACAGAATGGGAGAAAGTTAAATGCAGGGAAATGTATGACACAGGATCAGGTCATGCTGGGGCAGGGGGGGCCTCGCACAGGCTGATTCGCCCTGGGCCCCGCCCAACCCTAGAGATGGCCTCGTGTGAGGGAGATTCCCACGTCAGACCTATCCTTTCTAGGTAACAAATCTGAAGCACTGTCCCACACTGATGTGTCAATAGAAGATGTTTTAGAACAAACTGATAAAGTAAGAATAATAAGTCATCAGGACCACCAACTCTTTTTACAGCAAGGTTAACAGCAAATCAAGATTACAGAAAGCAGGTGAAATCATTTTTAAAAATGGGGAAATATTTTAGTATTATAAAAGGAATGAAAAAAAATCCAAAGAAAGAACTTTTTACAAATCCTTACTCGCTTTTGGATTCAGGCGGCTTTGCTTAGTGCACAGTTCAAACCCAGTCATGTTTGCAGCTTTGTTTAGCAGTGAGTTATGAGTTTCAGCAGTGAGCTATAAAACCCTTAGCATTCATCCTCTCTTTGCCAGCTAATCTGCTTGCTTCCTTTCAGTTCAGTTCTTTGTACATTCACACATCTTTTTCAATTAAGGGTAAGGAAAGTCATCCTTGATTTGGCCAAAATCAAATTAAAAACCCATCTATCAGCCCAGGAACCAACCACATGGAGGACTTTCCTCTGAAAGCAGACTAGAAATGTCACATATTTCCAGAAATTTCAAAAGAGCATCATCTGGAAAGCAGTACCATTAACTCTTCCATCAGCTTTTTTCTTAAACCTCTGAAATAAATCAAAACTTCAAAACCAGTTCTTAAAACTTCTGAAAAACCCTCCCCGCATAATGTACTAACTTCCATTCCAGATAAAGGTCTGCCATGCAAATCCTTGCTTCTACATTCACTGCTGCTGACCAGGTAGACCTGTTTAGTTCAGAAGTCCAAGATCAACTGTCTACACACAGGGCTGGATTAATGTAGGGACTATAGGGGCTGAAGCTCCGAGCCCCAGTCTAAAGGCTCTTGCCTGATCTGGCCCCCACACCACCCCAGTTAGTGCCGGCAGGGCTTGGGGCAATGCTAAGAGGGCCCCTGCCCTGCTGGTGCTGCGGGCGGGATGTGGAGCCTGGGGCCAGAGGCCAGGTTCTGTGCTCCCGCCCCACCCCTGGGGCCCGTATTTGCTCCATCCAGGGAACAGGTTGGCTGGCGTGCGGTGTGGCCTTCCAGGGCCCGTGGCCCTCTGGGGCTGCATTGGAGGCTGCTCACCATGCACCAACCGACCCTGCTGACCTGCTGGAGCAGGGCCGGGGTGGGAGGGCCTTCTGCTCCCAGCCCCCCTCCCCTGACGGCTCGCCCACAGGCTACAATGGTGGGGAGTGGGGCCTCAGGCCAGAGGGGGGCACCACAGTGGGGGGCAGCCCAGGGCTCTGAGGCCAGTTAATCTGGCCTGGTCTACACAATATCAATCAAAGCACCAAAGAAAGGTTGGGGAAATAAGAGCACAAAGTTAGAAGCCTCCATTTTTGTTCCTGTACTTTGAGCTCAGTTTTACACAACGGGCCTCACCTGTGGGAAGTGCAATAGCTTGGGTGTGTTAAAGAGGGGACTTTAGATACATGCTGACCACACTGAGAATAGCTCAGACTGAATCTTTCATGAACCTATGCCATGGCTGACATGTCTTCCCACCCGACTCCTGGCTTTCAGAGACCATGGTGCATTGAGGCTTCTGGGCAATGCATGAATGTGGGTGGGGGATGAGGGGTAGGGTTTGGCCATGGTCTTCCCTACCCAGAAGATCTTGTTGATTATTGTGAGAGAAAATGTGCAAGCCACACCTCAAATTCTGCCTGTGGGGGATCAGAGAAGTGCATTGACCCACGTTTATGTAGCTCATAATTTCCACTGATGAAGCTCGCCTATGGCTGCAAGTTTAGCCCTTGTCTGAATGAAGCCAATGGAAGTTCTGCCACCGACTTCAGGAGCAGCTAAGAATCATTCAACTTTTGACACTATCAGGTCTTTGCTTGGAAAGAAGCTTGGTTTCCTTTTTCTCTGGTGGGAAACTGAGACCAATAAGCATGTTTCTGACAAAATCAAAGTGACTGAATCAATATAACATGAACTGTCATTTTGGCTAAATGAGTCTTGCCCAAGCAGGGTGCTAACACATACCTCTAAACAGAGCTAGCACTGTTGTCCTCATTTGTCAGCAAGCAATTTTCGTGTCATCTGCAGACTTTATCAGTGATGATTTTAAGTTTTCTTCCAGGTCATTAATAAATATATTAAATAGTTAGTTCAAGAACCAGTCCCTGCGGAACCCCATTGGGATCAAACCCGCTGGATGAGGATTCCCCATTTACAGTTATATTTTGAGACCTATCGGTTAGCCAGCTTTTAATCCTTTCAACGTGTGCCAGGAGGTAGGCAAACATTAATACTCCCATTTTGTGAACAGGAAGCTGGCGCACATAGGGGAAGAGACAGAGGTTGGAACAAGACCCAGCACAAAAGGGCAGAGCTTTCCATTTGCAGCTTATCTTTACAACAGCCCAGATTCCTTTACACTGCCCAGATTACATCCCCACCTCCCTATGCAGGCACAGAGAAGACAGCAATAAGAATGCACTTGGGGTTCTACTGGAGGAGTTGGTATCTTGACCAATCATGTTGCTTTTCTGTACAATGAATTTTTGAAACTCAGGGGCCCAGATTCTTGATCCTGCAAAGGCCAGTTTGTGCTGTTTACATATTACATCCACATGGTCCTTGAACCACCCATCGTTCACAGGTACGGTGCCTCCATCGCACCTACCAACCAGCAACACCACTGTAAGATGATGTTGGAGTGGACTAGGAATCACAGAATCTTAGGGTGCATCTACACTTGTAAATTAAGTCGATTTAAGCTTGCTTAAGTCGATTTAATTTACTCTGCGTCTACACTACACTTTCCTTAAGTCGACTTAAGCAAGCTGCTTAAGTCAACTTAAGGAAAATTAAGTCGACTTTGTTAAATCTAGTTTAAAGTCAACTTTAGGCTTAAGTCGACGTTCTAAAGTCAACTTAAGCCAGTGTGGACTCAGAGTAGCCCTAAGTCGACTCTAAGTTGATTTAGGGCTCTCCAGGACCCCCCACTTCCCTCCCTGCCGGGGGGTGGTGGCACAGGAGGAGCCTGGCATGCCCCCTCACAGGGGAGGGCTGACCCCTGCCCACCCTGCCCTTATGCCCTGCCAGGGTCCATGTCCCACTTTGCCCCATTGTACCCAGGTACAATGGGGCAAAGGCTGAGCCCTCTGGCACTTGGCAAAGGGTGCCCCCCGCCACCGTGGACCTCTCCCAGGTCCACCTAGCCCCTAGAAGTCAACCTAGGCTTCCAGTGTGGACGCTCTAGGTTGACTTTGTAAGTTCCCCCCTAAGTTGACTTAAAAATTAGGTGTGGACATGCTAAGTCGACTTTGTTTAGTCGACTTAGCTAAAGTCGACCTAAATTAACAAGTGTAGACATAGCCATAGAATGCACCAGGGGTAAACTAGGGGGCATGATGGTACAGAACCCTGCTATGTCTAAGTCTCTGATAGCACCACGACCACTCCTGCTCTGCTTTGGGCTGGGGTCAACCAGCCCAAAATCAAAGAGCTGCAAGCAGCTCCCTTTGTCTGCACTTGCCCAGCATATCGGTCTGTGTTGAGTTGTAGGACAGAAGAAGAGTGAGGCGGTCTAGGCACAGTGGGTGGCCCTTGCTGCACTTTCGCTCTCTAACCCAGTCACTCCCTTTCCTGGGCAGACTCAGAAGATGCCATAAAACCTGGGTAGGCAGTAGTTCATGTACTTCCTAGGGCTACCTCCAGGTGGGCTCCAACCTGCACTAAGCAGACAGCCACACATTGCTCCCCTTGCACTGCTGAACATGTCAGCTTTGCCAAAGCCCCCAGCCACTGATTCCCTCCCTTGGTTCTGTGATACCCTTCTTCCCTCTTCAGTCAGCATGAACCCAGGGCTCTGAGGAATGCTTTTTCTCTCCAAATGTCCCATTCTCTTCCCTGAGTGCACAGCCTGTTTAACAACTAATAGCCTTGGCATAATTAATAGCTTTCAAACCAAGGCTGTAGCCAACCCTTCATTTGAATTGGTGAAAATAAGCCACCATTAACTCAGAGGAAATAGCATTTCTAGTGCAGGGCTCAGCTGGGCTGCAGACACACTAATGACCCTCTCTTCCCCCATCGTTAAACACATTCTTGCTGTTGGAAACCATTAAATAGTTCATTACTGTAATAATCCTTTTAAGATCCTACATCTCAAATGGATTTGTGAAGTGCTGTTCCTTAAGGAGTTAGTCATATTAAATTGTCTTCTATTCTTGTAAGGCATTTTATGAAACCGTCCTGCTCTGGGAATGACTCACGGCTACCTCTTGCTTTCTAGTCATTATTGTACAGTAATTTGTGACATGCTCATTTATGTTGTTGAATCTTTCCTTGTGTGAAAGGAACGTAGAATCCTGAGTGGAGCAGAGCACAAGACTCATTTCCACGAGAAATATGTCATCTTCTCTCCTGCATTTCTGCAGCCATGTCCCCAATTCCTTTATCAGCCCTGAGTACTCTAGGGTAGTTGTTTTTATTTATTCTCCATTACCTTTAGAGCCAGGCATTGAGAAATACCATGGGTCATAGTGGGAACTACAAGAGAGACATTTCTTATATTAAATTCTATGACACAGAAGAGTTCCCTGTATTTCTATTGTTACTAAATGGCTGAGAGCACAATACACCGGGTGCGTCTACACTTACAAGTTAGGTCAACTTAAGGAGGCTTAAGTCTACCTAAACTACTCTGCATCCACACTGGGCTTTCCTTAAGTCAACTTAAGGAAAAGTTAAGTTGACTTAATAACACCTCGTTTTAGGTCAACTTAATGCTTAAGTCGACCTTATTAGTCGACTTAATAAGGTTGAAAAGGGGCTATGTCTACACTAGAAAAGTTAAGTTTACTTAATAAGGTCGACTTTAAGTCGACTTAAAGTCAACCTTATTAAGTCGACTTAACTTTTCTAGTGTAGACATAGCCACCATGACTTGATACAAAGGGAGAGCAGATCGGTTTCCTAGAAACCCAAGCTGTGAATCCCATCACAGCAGAAGCTAAGATCTACTGGGCTGCATCAGGGCTCTTATGGGAGGTCTCCAAGAGAAATTCCAAAGGGTAGCCATGTTACTTTAGTTCAGCAAGACAAACAAGGGCTGCGTCTACACTGGCAAATTAAGTCTCCTTAATTGTCTCCTTAATGGCTCATCAGGATACTCCCTGGGACCATATCACCTGATAGATTCCTTAACATTAAGGAGACAATGGTTGTTCACACCCTCCTGTTTAAGGCATTTGTCCAGAAGGACACAAGTTAAAGTATGGATATAACATCAAATGCTTAACTTCTAATCGAAATAGAATTCCTAGACATAAACTATATAATCATTCCCAGCAAATTACTACCTTTCTATTGATACCAAACATGCCATAGTTCCTATGGATTATAGCATTTATGAGATATCCATAGAAAATAATATCATAAATGCTTCCCTAAATCCAGACAGCATCACACACAGGGCTCTGCCTTGCCAGGGTCCCTGTACCCCTTTGCCCCATTGTACACAGGCGGTGCCCCCCCCCCTGCCACCATGGACCTGCCCAAGGTCCCCCTAGCCCCACAAATTCGACCTAGAGCATCCAGTGTGGACGCTCTACGTCAACTTTGTAAGTTCCCCTTTAAGTCGACTTTAATTTTCAGTGTAGACACACTAAGTCGACTTAACTAAGTCGACTTTAAGTCAACTTAGTTAAGTCGACTTAGTTAAAGTTGACTTAAAAGTGCAGGTGTAGACATAGCCAAGGAGTCCTGTGGCACTTTTAAAGACTAACAGTTTATTTTTTGCATGCGCTTCCCTGGGTGAAATCCCATTTCACTAGGTGCTTGAATATGGAAAACTTACAGTATGGGAGGCAAAATATATGCAATGAAATGTAAGTCACAAGATCAGGTTGGACTATTTCAGCAAATCAAACAAGCTGTTTAGATTCAAACAGTGTGGAACAACAGACAAAAAGCTGGGGAGGTTGAGAGAAGGGAAAATCATTGTTTGTAATGAGAAAGCCAGCCCATATCTCTATTCAAACCCAAGTTAGTGGTGTCAAATTAGCATATGAATTCTAACTCTGCAGTTTCTCTTTGAAGCTTTGATTTGAAGTTAACCTGTTTAAGTATCGTAACAGACATATCTTTCACAGAGAGAGCAGGGAGATTGCAGTGTTTCCTACTGGTTTTTGAATGTTGCCATTTCTGATGTCAGATTTGTGTCCATTTATTTTTTTGTGCAGAGACAGTCCAGTTTGTCCAATGTAAAAGGAAGGGGGCATTGTTGGCACATGATGGCATATATCATGCTACATTGATGACATCTGGACCCTTAGAAAGGAGATCCTTGAAGAATTCCACCGAGATTTCAACAATTTCCACCGCAGCCTAGACCACTCCACACAGGAGATCCACTTTCTGGACACTATAGTACAAGGACACATAAACACCACCCTGTATCAGAAACCTATGGACCACTATAGTTAACTATATCCTTCAAGCTTTCATCTGGGACACACCACACAATCAATTCATTGTCTATAGCCACACCCTAAAAGTACAACAGCATTTGTTCCAATCCCCCAGACAGAGACAGACACCGTCAGGATCTCTATCAAGTGTTTTTAAAACTACAATATCCACCTGGGGAACTGAGGAAACAGAATGACAGAGCCAGATGAGTATCCAGAGGTCAACTACTACAGTACAAGCCCAAGAAGGAAAACAACAGAACACCACTGGTCATCATCTATGGCCCCCAAGCCAAACTTCTGCAGCACATCATCAATGACCTAAAGCCTATCCTCACTCTGTCAAGCCTTAGGATGTAGACCTCTCATCGCTTACAGACAGCCCCCCAGCCTTAAGCAGATACTAATCAGCAACTACCGACCATACAACAGAAACATTAAGGCAGGCATGTATCCCTGCAACAAACACCATTGCCAACTCTGCCCCCATATCTGCACAAATGATACCATCATAGGAGGACCTAATCAAACCAACTATTCCATCAAGGACTCATTCACTTGCTCATCCACCACCGTGATATATGCCATCATGTGCCAACAATGTCCCTCTGCCTTATACATTGGACAAACAGGACGGTCTCTGTGCAAAAGAATAAATGGACACAAATCTAATATCATAAATGGCAATAAATTTGTTAGTCTTTAAAAGTGTCCCAGGACTCTTTGTTTATTCTCCAAGAGAAAGTCATTGTGCTGGAGAAGATGTAGAGCCGGCTGGGAGGTCAGTAGGCAGAGCCCTTTCCTTTGCATGGACATGTGCCGTGGGCTTTCTGAAAGAACCTAGGGAGACAGAAACCTAAAAAGCTAATGAGCGTTGGTCACCTGACTCCTCCTGGAGCTTTTGACAGTCCCACCTGCAGTTAACATTCCAGCATTTTGCTAAGAGGCACCGTGCAGCTACTGGAGGTAATGTTCTTCCAATGAACGGCAGTCCTGGAGTCCTGACAACTGTAGTCATTAAAAATAGCACTTTTCAGAGGAAGTTGAGTAGAATCTCATATCCAAATTCCAACTCAGAAGAGTCAGAGAGGGGGAGATCTATTAAGTTATCTAGTCCCTCTTCTTGCCAATCCAGGAGAAAAGTAACTACATCCTCTCTCCCTAAATTCCACCTGCACCTACATTTCGTTAAGGCATGGTGCTTTCTTTTGTGTCCTGTACTGTCACTGATTACTGTTACCCCTGTTATGTTCCGCTCTAGAGGCAGCAGCATTTCAGTGATGGATGAAGTGACCACTGTGAACAATGCATTAACTTTACAAAACACTTGTAATTCTTCAGGATGGAAGGTGATAAATGTAATGTAAAAGAGGAAAATATTTTTATAAAATTCATACAAGCAAAAATGGTTAGAGTGATCTGATCATGCAAGACTAGAACTGGCCAAAAATCTTACGTTGATAGAATTATTCTCTTTTAAAAAGCATTTTTTTCCCCACGAAACTATTGCTTTCCATGAAAAATTCTGAAATTTCATCAAAAAAACAAAGGCATGAAATCTGAAATATATTTGATTGAAAACAAAAACTTTTTTTGTGTGGAGATATTGCCGTAGTACCTCATGGGGGTTGTAAGTCAGTTTCCTCATCTCCCCACACTCCTCAATGGCTGAGTTCTACAGGAAAACTATGTCTCCTGTGATGCACCATGGCCAGGGATTCATATCCACTGCTTCTCCTCTCCAAAATAACAGTCTGTGGTGCATCATGGGAGACGCAGTTTGATCAGGGTGGCTAGCCTATAGAGGAGATTGGGAGCAGGAATCACCCAAACTATGACTCCCATGATGCACTACAGCTGAATCCCAAATATTTCAGTTTTCAGCCAAAAATCTGTGGTATTCAAATTTTTGCCAACCCCCCCCACAATTTTTGTGCATTTTCTTCATTTTCCAACCAGCCCTGGGTGGGAGACTTCCATAAGATGTCCAACCTGATTGTCTTCTATTGTGAGATGACTGGCTGTGTGGGTGTGTGGAAGTGGCAGACATGATACACCTTGACTTTAGCAAAGCTTTAGATACAGTCTCCTACAGCATTCTTGCCAGTAAGTTAAAGAAGTATGGACTGGATGAATGGACTATAAGGTGGAAAGAAAGCTGGCTAAATCATCAGGCTTAATGGTAGTGATCAATGTTTCAATGTCAACTTGGCAGCCGATATCAAGCAGAGTGTCCCAGGGGAAGGTGCTGGGGCCACTTTTGGTCAACACTTTCATTAATGATCTGGAGGATGGGGGAGGATTGCACCCTCAACAAGTTTGCGGGTGACAGTAAGCTGGGGGAGTGGTCGATGTGCTGGTGGTTAGGGATAGAACATAGAGTGACCGAGACAAATTGGAGGATTGGGCCAAAAGAAATCTGAGATTCAACAAGGACAAGTGCAGAGTCCTGCACTTAAGATGGAAGAATCCCATGCACTGCTACAGACCGGGGACCAATTGGCTGGGCAGCAGTTCGGCAGAAAAGGACCTGGGGGTAACTGTAGACAAGAAGATGGATATGGGTCAACAGTGTGCCCTTGGTGTCAAGATGGCTAATGGCATATTGGGCTGCATTAGTAGGAGCATTGCCAGCAAATCAAGAAGACTGATTATTCACCTCTATTCAGCATTGGTGAGGCTATATCTGGAGTATTGTGTCCAGTTTTGGCCCCTAGTACATCAAGGACGTGGACAAATTGTAGAGGATAAAGCAGAGGGTAACAAAAATGATTAGGGGGCTGGAGCACATGACTTAGAATCATAGAATCATAGAATAATAGGGTTGGAAGGGACCTCACGAGGTCATCTAGTCCAACCCCCTGCTAAAAAGCAGGACCACTCCCACTAAATCACCCCAGCCAGGGTTTTGTCTATCCGGGCCCTAAAAATCTCCAAAGATGGAGATTCTACCACCTCCCTAGGTAGCCCATTCCAATGCTTCACCACCCTCCTAGTGAGAAAGTTTTTCCTAATATCCAACCTTGACCTCCCCAGCTGTAATTTGAAACCATTACTCCTTGTTCTGTCCTCTGTCAAAATCGAGAACAGCCTACCTCCCTCTTCTTTGAAGCACCCCTTCAAGTAGTTAAAGGTTGCTATCAAATCTCCCCTCAGTCTTCTCTTCTGTAGACTAAATAAGCCTAGTTCCTTCAGTCTCTCCTCATAAGTCATGTGCCCCAGCCCCCTGATCATTTTTGTTGTCCTCCGCTGGACTCTTTCTAATTTGTCCACATCCTTTCTGTAGTGGGGAGCCCAAAACTGAACACAGTATTCCAGATGCGGCCTGACCAGTGTCGAATAGAGGGGAATTATCACATCCCTCGATCTGCTGGCAATACTCCTACTGATGCAGCCTAATATGCCATTGGCCTTTTTGGCAACAAGGGCACACTGTTGGCTCATATTCATCTTCCCGTTCACCAGAACCCCCAGGTCCTTTTCCCCAGGACTTATGAGGAGAGGCTGAGAGAATTAGGCTTGTTTAGCCTGTGGAAGAGAAGAGTGAGAGGGGATTTGATAGCAGCCTCCAACTATCTGAAAGGGGGGTCCAGGGAGGATGGAGCAAGGCTGTTCTCAGCGGTGGCAGACGACACAATAAGGAGCAAGGACTTCAAGAGGCAGTGTGGGAGGTTGAATTTGGATATTAGGAAAACAAATTTCACCATGAGGGTCGTGAAGCACTGGAATGGGTTACCTATGGATGTGGTGGAATCTTGGTCCTTAGACATTTTTAAGACCCAGCTTGACAAAGCTCTGGCTGGGATGATTTACTGGGGGTTGGTCCTGCTTTGAGCAAGGGATTGGACTAGATGACTTCCCAAGGTCTCTTCCAACCCTATCTTCTATGAAAAGGAGAGAGTAAACAGAATGGAACTAATTAGGACTCTGTCCTACACATTTTATTGTGTTACAGGGACTACTAACTTGAGTAAAATTACTCATGTGTGAAAGTGTTGCAGGATCAGACCTTAGGCTATGTCTATACTTGTTCAAATAAGTCGACTTAGCATGTCTACACTGTAAATTTAGGTCAACATAAAGTCGACCTTTCCAAATCAACTTAAAGTCGACTTGTAGGGACTAGGTGGACCTGGAACTGGCCCCTGGTGGGAAGGGAGGCACCCAAGAGGTGCCCCCCTTCCCCAGGCACCCCTCCAAAAGTGCCAGGGAGCTCAGCATCTTCGCCATTGTACCAGGGTACATGGGGGCTGAGCAGGACAGGGACAGGGGCAGAGTACCGGAGCAGGGTGGGCAGGGCTGTATCCTGCCCAGCAGATGGGCACGCCAGGCTCTGGCTGTCCCTGGCACCCTGGTCAGTGGGGGAGCCCTGGGGACCTTTAAAGTCGACTTAGGGCTAAGCCATGTCTACACTGGCTTAAGTCGACTTAATAAAGTCGACTTAACCAGTAAGTCGACATAAACCTAGGTCTTATTAAGTTGACTTAAGATTGCCTTAAGTCGACTTAAGCAGCAGCTTAAGTTGACTTAAGGAAATTGTAGTGTAGACGCAGAGTAAATTAAGTCGATTTAAGCCTGCTTAAATCAATTTAATTTACAAGTGTAGACGCGCCCTTAGTCTGGCAAGCAGAGAAGTGAGAGAATACTTGATACAAGGATGAAAAAAGATGAATACTTGGTACAAGGATGAAAATGGTATAGAACAGGCCACTCACATGCCCTATTTTATCCTATCCCATAAACCACCCAAAGGCCCTCCAATGTCTGTTCCCTTGCTCTAATGGCTGGTCTGCAGGCACTGGCACACCAAAATAACTAAACTAAATAACTTTTGATTCTTTCCTTTTCTTTTTTCGGTGCAGGTTTGTGTGCAGTTAAGTCCAAAGCGGACTGTGAAGCACTACAAAGGGATCTCACTAAACTGGGCAAACTAGGCAACAAAATGCAGGTGAGAATCAAAGCTAATAAATACAAAGTAAACATAATCCCAGCTACACATGCAAAATGATGGGATCTACATTAGCGGTTACTGTTCAAGAAAACAATCTTGAAGTCATTACGGATAGTTCTCTGAAAACATCTAACCAATGTGCAGTGGCAGCCAAAAAAACCTAACAGAATGCTAGGACCATTTAGGAAAGGAATAGATAATAAGGCTACAGATATCATAATACCTCTATATGAATCCATGGTATACCCACATTTCAATACTTAGTGCAATTCCGGTCACTCCATTTAAAAAATGATGTATTAGAATTGGAAAAGGTACAGAGAAGGAAAACAAAAATGATTAAGGGTATGGAATAATTCTGTAGGAGGAGAGATTTAAAAGTCTGAGACTTTTCAGCTTGGAAAAGGGACAAGTAAGGGGGGATACGAGAGAGGTCTAAAACATCATGAATGGTGTAGAGAAAGTGACTAATGAACTATTATTCACTGCTTTACACAAACCAGTAGTCACCAGCTGAAGTTAACAGGCAGCCATTTAAAATTAAAAAAAGGAAATATTTCTTCACACAAGGTATAGTCAACCTTTGGAACTCATTGCTAGGGGGTGTTGTGAAGGCTTCAATGGTAAATGAATTTTAAAAAGAGCTAGATAAGTTCATGGAGGATAAGTCTATCAATGGCTATTAGCCAAGATGGTCACAGATGAAACCCATGTCTAGATGTCCCTAGCCTCTGATTGCCGGAAGCTGAGAGGTAACAACAGGGGATGGATCATTCAGTGATTTCCGTGTTCTGTTCATTCTCTCTGAAGCACTAGGCATTGGCCACTATCAGAAGACAGGAGACTAGGCTAAATGGACCACTGATCAGACCTGGTATGACCTGTTGATGTTCTCATGTTATCAGTATAACTCAGAACCAGATTGGATTCTTCAGAACAAGAATAGCTTCTGCAGCTAGAAATGGCAACAGCAGTCAATCCTGATGCTTCAGGGTTTACATTGCTCAAAAGCTTGAGTCAAGAAGAGATTTCCCCCATGCTGTAGTGCTCCACAACTGTCCAGTACAGAATGAGATGTTGGGAGTGACACTTTCTTATGAGGAATAAGGAAGAGGCCATTGTTGGAGGTGGGACATTGGATTAGGCAATCTCTTTTGGTATAGCATACAGTGGTACTACAAATCATTTACCAGACTCAATGAGACGATGCTTTCACATTGATTCCTGATCCCAGACAGTTTTATAGTTGTGCTTCCAATGAAACTGTCAGAGAGAAATAACCTTAAAGACTCTGGTGACCAGAGACCTGGAAATTCTGAAGGAGAAGCTGGGACTCTGGAACAAGGTACTTGATTTGGATCACTGAATGCAGCATGGAAACTGCCTTAGGGAAGAAGTTCCAAATGTTCTGTGGTTTGCCAAAATACTTTTTACATCTTTGTATTCCACACTGAGATTTCATCATTTGTAATGGGAGATTTCTCAGTCTGAGAGCCTTCATTCACAATTCCACAGTCTTTTCTAAACAGACCTGGCATTTACACCAACCAGACCCCCTCTCTTCCTATAGAAAGAGCTTCAAAGGCTATTAAGTAAAACCAAATAGAAACTCAGAGAGATGGCTGGGCCAGTGCTTCCAGCAAGGGGCTGGGAACAAGGAACCTTCAGTTTGTCCTTGATACTACTTCAAACTCACTGTGTGGCCTGAATAGTTAACACAACCAAAAAATAGGCATCATTTTATTTATTTTAATGAAAAAAAAAGGAAGTTCTGTGGCACCTTAAAGACTAACATATTTCTTAGGGCATAAGCTCTCACATCTGATGAAGTAGGTTGCAACCCATGAAAGCTTATGCCCAAAGAAATGTGTTAGTCTTTAAGGCTATGTCTACACTTACCAAAGTTAGTTCGAATTAGTTAATTTGAACTAAATAATTCGAACTAATTTTAGTTAGTTCGAATTAACTTAATTCGAAGTAGCATGGCCCCACTAGAATGCTAGTTCGAAATAAGCAGTTCCTTAAGTCGAATTAAGGAAAAGTTAGTTTGAATTAGTAAAACCCCATTTTACTTCGAACTATAACCCTTAATTCGAATTAGTCAGTTGCATTAAGGTCAATGTGCCGGGTTAGTTCGAACTAAGCAGTTAGTTCGAACTAATATGGCCACATTGACTTAATTCAAACTAACTAGTTCAAATTAAGGGTTATAGTTCAAAGTAAAATGAGGTTTTACTAATTCAAACTAACTTTTCCTTAATTCGACTTAAGGAACTGCTTAAGTCGAATTAAGGAAATTCAAGTGTAGACACAGAGTAAATTAAGTTGACTTAATTTACAAGTGTAGACGCACCCTAAGGTGTCACAGGACTTTCATTATTTTTGCTACATACAGACTAGCACGGCTACTCCTCTGGAATTTATTTTAATGCTTGCAAATGACAAAGATAGAGAGCCCCTCGAGCGCTCAGGGCACTTACATTGAGTCACATTTTCAAAAGCCCGCAGGTGACTTGGAGCGTAAATTCAATTTTCAAAAGTCACTTAGGAGTCAAAGTCTCATTGCAAGTCAGAGGGATTTAGGCTTCTAAATTGCCAAGGTGCTGTTGAACATTTTGTCCTAAATCAACCCATAATTACACGCCTTCCCTGTACGTGTACTGTGAGTGTGGGAAGAGGGGATGTTACTTAAGTCCCCTGAGATCACAGGATGAAGGCAAAGGACAAACTTGTCTCGCTTCTGCATATTGTTTCCTCACTCTCAATACAGCACAGTGCTGGTGAGATGCTGAGTTACAGGCTAATGCTGCAGTTAGTGTGTGAGCAAACCCAGTCCCCCACGGTCCTTCCTGCACAGCCCTGGGAATTCAGTTCTGTGTTACTGAGGGACTCTGGCTGAGGACTCCATGCTACCTTCCTCCTTTCCAAGAATGGACCTGCATTCTGCCTTCTCCCTGCTCCCATCAGTGATTGGAAGCACGCTGGGATAAACAAGTTATCTGAAGGAGGCACTTCAAAATTGGGAAGGGCGCAGGACAAGGCCATGTGAGTGTTTCCGGGGGAGGAGATCAGTCTTGTCCTACTGTGACAATGAGCAACTCAGAGCTGTCTGTGGTGGCTCACTTTAAAGAACAAGCCCATGCCAAATGCAGCCGCCACAGTCGCTGTCCACCTTTTCAGAGTCACGGAGTTTGGCCACAGATGTCTAAACTCTAGGAATGGGTACAGCTAATCCCAGGGCCCTGCCCCATTGCCAGCCTCCAGCTCCAGGTCAAGTTAAGCACACGCGTTTCTTTGCGGGAGCAGGTCTTTAGTTTGGAGACGTTTATAGACTCTTTGAATGCTCACTGGTTACACACAGTAAATCAGAATAATTATGCAAACTTATTTGTTTTGCCTTAGTTTTTCTCCCCTATTCGTTGTGGTAGTTCTCTCATGCTCAATCTCCCATTGCCAGCCTCCAGCTCCAGGTCCAGGGCTTACGTGTGTGTGCTGAGGTATGGCATTCAGAAAAAGTGACTCCAGGAGAGACGTGTCCCCAGGCAAGTGTGGGAGGAACATTGTGTTTGGGGTGGCCTGGACTCTGCTCTGCTTCTGCACAGGGAAGCTTCCCAAGAACGACCGAGAGGCAGACTCATACTACACTGGAGTCCAAGTAGCGATGGTGAGCCGTGCCAGGCTGACAATGGGCAATGCCAACTCCCATGCAGTGCCCTGCCACCCCTCACTTGGGGACTCCCCCTCCCTGGTTCTGTTTTCAGGCCCATTTGATCCTTGAATGAGCCTGCCAACCAGAGCCCAGGGATATGGGTCCCAGCACAATGAGACCTGGACCGAGAACCACTAACCGGCTGCCCAACGCCACCACACCAGACCAGCCATCTGACAAGAAGGTCTTTCAGACAAACAGGCCCAGGTCTGGATTTGCATTGGAGAGCTGGATGCAAAAAGCTCTATGCCCCATTCTCTGGGCCCCCAGCATTCTCCCAGGTAAACGCTTCAAAGATAGAACACTGGAAACTCTAACTCTAATATCTATAGCAACTTTTTCATTGCATGCAGAATGTAACTGGCTTTTCATCCAGATCTAAATGCTCTGCCCTGCTGCTAGGACACTCTAATCCAGGGGAGCGCACCTGAGCAACCTCTTCCCTCTGCCTGATTCCTGTGCCCTTCTCCGGTTTGCAGCACATGGGAGACTGGGCTAACCAAATGAGCTCTCTGTGTTCCTCAGCCACTGAATTCTCCTCTGGAATCAGCTTTTTCTCCTCATGTGAGCTCTGGAAAAGGCTGCAAAGCAAGAATTTTGCTGACCTCACGCACAGTAGAGAAAAGGCAGTTGTAAAAGCAGGTCTGGTCATCAGACTCTATAGTCTCTGTCAGTAATACAAGTTCTGTACCATAAAAAAGAAATGAACATTAAACGTACCCTCGTAAAGTGTCTTGGCCTCTTCTTCTCACTCTATTTACTGGCTGTCTGTCCTCATAGCCTGCAAATCTGTCAGTCTGCAAGTCCCCTTCATATTGGCCCTCGGCTTGTTCCATGTACAAAAGTGCCGTACATCCTAGCATGAACTTGGCCAGCCATAATACCCCCATGCTGGCAAGGCTTCCTCGATTCCCTCAGCTGCCCTGAAAGCCTCTTCCAGCTGGAGGGTCCCTGTTGCCCTGGTGGAGGGTGGGCTGTGGCAGCAAGCCCTGAATGCCAAGCTCCCGTCCTGATGGTCCCCTTCGGAGGCTAGAAGCAGAGACAGGACAGAGGAGACACAAGTGTTCTTAAGGGCTTTCACATTTTTAAAATGATGGTTCACCCCAGGCCCCGCCTCCCTGGCATTAATAGAGTGAAGTCATAAAATTGCCCTGACTTTGGCTTCCTGTGCCAAATCCCGCTAAGAAGCTCACACACTCATTCTGCACAAAGACATTGCCAAAGAATTCCCCTCCCAAGAGTTGGGAACTGACAGAGGCTGCTCCCTCTGGACCTCTATGGAGTGAGCTTTCTTCCCTCCACTTGCCCAGCAAATGCTTCCAGAGCACTTGGAAACATAAAGGGCAACCAATTATTACATTAAATGTAATTGCTGGCGTGCCCTGGGTTTTGGCTCCTGCTGGCCTGTGATATCCTGAATACAGCTCCAAGATTCAGGACAGCAATGCAAGAAGCAGGGCTATGGGGCCATAGGAGATGCTCTGAGGACGCTGGTTTCCAGGGGAAGCCAGGCCCCTTGCAAAACTCCAGAGCTCTGCCCTTCCAGCCCTATATGCCAGCCAGACCAGGAGAAGTGGGGACTGGGCTGTGGGAGGGTATGTGGAGCACAGTTCCTGGTATTCCCTCTAATCCCTTTCATTTCCCAGCTGGTTGAGGGGGAGGCAGTGACCCTGGTGGGTGGAGGGGCTCAGTCCGGTGATGGAGTGGAGGAAGGGATCTGTGTGGACTCTTGGGATGGGGCTTAATGGCAGGCACTGGCGGGCGAGGAAGATGAGGCTATTATGAGGTGTTGGGGCTGGGCTAGTGTTTGCAGGGGGCTGAATGAGAGAGTACAGTGGTTTGGGCCAAACTGGGGGCTTGCTGTGAGTGCTAGGCTGGGCTGAATGTAGTGCAGGGGTGATGGGAGTGAGGCGTTTGAGCTAGGAGGCCTCTCCATTCAAACTAAGTCACAGGAACTTGCTCCAGCCACAGGTTTGCCTGACTTAGTGTGAAAGGCAGACAGTGGGGTGGTGGGGGAGGTGACTGCTACGCCAGTGCTGGAGGCCACAGCAGCAGGCCCTGGTGTAACTTGGCCACTGCAGGGGGGGAGCGCAGAGGTGGGCACAATGTGCATTGAGATCTGCCAACTGGACAGAAGTCCCATGCCCCCAGTCCTGGGCCGGCTGCCTGGCATCACTGTCCCAACCTGTAGGAGCCAGAGCACGCGGCACGGCCCCAGATCCAGCGCAAGGTCCCAGGGACTCGCTGCTGCAGTCACATTCATGGCTGGTGTCAGTTTTAGTTTAGTGAACAAAGCAAATCCAAGGGGGAGGAGACAGGAGACTGCTGGCCTGCCCGGGAGTTCACACAGTGCGAGGAGAGGCTCAGAAATATGCATGGGGGGTGCTCACGTGTGGGGAGGGATTTGGCTCGTGTTACTGGGGCCTGTGGCATGTGGAACCCCAAGGGGGGAAGGAGAAAGGATTCAGCTCGTGATACAGGGGGAGGGGGCCGTGGTAGGATTCAGCTCATGTCAGAAGGCACCATGGTCTGGGGTTCCCATGGGGGAGGGATTCAGCTTGGGTCACGGGGGCTGGAAGGAGCAGGGCTGTGGTCCAAGGGAGCCCCTGGGGGGAGGTATTTGGCTTATGTCGTTGTGGCCCATGGAGCCCAGAAAGATCTCCAGAGTGGCTTTTCAAGAGTCAAAGGCTCGGTCCCTTTAGCATCACGCCTGCAGTGGACTCCCCAGGGACTGGGTACCATGATCTAAAAGGGGGAAGGGCGAGCAGGCCCCAGGCAGTGGGAATGTGGCCATCCACACTCAGTACATTTACGGGCTGGGGTTGAAGAAGAGAAGAAAGGCAGAGACCCTGCACTGGGGGCAAGGGCTGTGGGCAAAGGGCAGTGTAGGGCCCAGCCTCCGGGATGAGGGAGGCGGTCTGAGTGGATGATGGGGAGCCTGACCATGGGCTTGGGCTGAGGCCCTGTGCTGCAAGGTAAGGGTGCATTCGGTAGAAGGCAGGGTCAGGGTGACCATGGGGCTGGTCTGATATGGGCAGGCAAATTTTATATGTTTTATCACTGTCCTGACCCAGCTCCCCTTCCCCAGTACCCTACATTCCTTCCCCACTCTGCTTCCCCATTCCCTGACTCCCCCAAGCCTACACTGGCATGTGCAGACATTCAGCAGCTCTGCTACCCGCCCCCTCACTCCAGAGTGCTGGAACCGTGAACCAGCCCCAGGGCGAGCCTTGGCTTCTAGCTCTCCTGGGAGTTGGAGGGCCAGAAAGCATCTTTCAGCCCAAGAGAGGACCCCAAGTCTGCTCCCATAGGTTCCCACTCTCCCCCAAAATAAAAATGACTGCTCCTGGGGGGAGAGGCAGAGCTCTGAGTCCGGGCCCCTGAGCCTCCCCTAAATGTCCCCCATGCTGTCCCACAGAAGAAATTTCCAATTCCAGCCCAGCCCCAAAGCAGGCAAAAAGCAGCGGAGACAAGGCAGAAAATGTGTTCAAACCATTCAAAAACTCACAGCTCCAGAGCACTGCCCCTGTTCAGAATCTCCCAGCTCTTTGGGACATGCTTTTCAGGCTCTAATATCTCAAATGCCGGGAATGAGCAAGACAGAGTGGGAAGGAGCAAACAGTTGAAAAGGGCTGGGAGCAGAGGCAAAGGAAGAGACAAAGAAACTGCCCTCCCTGCAGTGCCTTGCAAAACTGCTATTTTGCTACACGGGTCTGTCTGCTGAAGGCAAGGATATGAATATGATTATTTCCAGCTAGACAAAAGGGAGGTAGTTTTTAGAGCTTTCAAAGTAACACACATGGAAAAGTGGTCACAGAAGGCAAAGAGTTTTATACACTAGGAGATTTCCAAGCTCACATGCAGAAATTTCAGTTGAAGAGATGATCAATGCACCCCTTTAACCACAATGAAATTAGAATCACAATGATCAATCCACAGGCATGTACCCTTGAAAACGTTAACATTACAGTCCTGCTAAAAGAGTATGGAAAAGCCATTCACACCATCAGAAGAGAGTTTTAAAAAGCTCAGAAATTATCTGCAGCTCTAAGAAATTCCACCAAACACCCTTCAGAAATCAACACTGACAAAGGAAAAAGAGAGAGAGAATCAATTATTAACTCTGATCTAAAACAGATTGACAGATTTGAAGGGAGCAGAAAAGACATTTCAATCCGTGCCATTAAATGTCAGAATTAAACAGAGGGAAAATGCAACAAAAAAATCACAAAAAAGGCAAGTTAACTGCAAACTAGTTTTGAGATAAAGAGAAAGAAATCAGCCCTTAGCCACTTAATAGAGGTCTGGATTTAGTCTGAATCTGTTTAAATACCTTTAGGTCCTGGAACTGATGATGTGCCCAGAGCTCCTTTGTTTAGTGGAGATCTGGGCAGAAAAGAAGGGAATAAAACCCTCACCCCTGAAGGAAAGAAAAAAGGTACAGCCTAATCCAGATTGGAGAGGGGGAGGGCCTTGTTGCGGGAGAAGGGGTGCAGGAGGAGTGGGAGGACCAGGAGAACAACCCGACCGCATTCTTGAGCCAAAAGTTTTTCACTTCAAGGAAGGGTTGGGGGGTGGGGGAGAGGTTGGGTTTAGGAAGAGACATTTGAATGCAGACATGATTATCACCAAACCATATCTTGTGTGCCGAGGATCCATTCGGTTCACTTCACTGCTGAACACACTCAGTCCAGCCCTGGACTGGCTGTGGGTCTCAACTTTAGGCACGAGCAGAAGGAAGCAGAAGAAAATTAGTAACAGTGAGTTCACATCAAAAGACTGAGGGGAAAAGACTCCACTCTTAGTTTAAAAAGTGATCTGTGGCTTCTTCTTTGAAAAAAAGTTCCCCATATTGAAGTAAGTGAAAGGAGACAGATTTGAAATAAAAGAGAGTTTTCCTGCCTGCCAGATGTTTTACTGCAATTAACAGGCATAAATCAGGGATAACTGGGGAAGGTTAGGTGGGTAGGAGGGAAGAGATCCAGCTCAGAGATATCAGACCCAAAAGCCACACTGGCTTCCAAAGAAACCATTTTTGAGATTTCAAAACATTTTATTAAGTTTTAAAGAAATAGTATTTTGATGGTTTTAGATCTTTCTTTTCATCACATACCAATTCACGGTCTGGTTTTGCTTGTGATGCACAATGGAGGTTTCCTCCCCATCTCGTTTCAATAATTATTATTGATGTCTTCTCTTGAAATTAAAAATAAAAAGCACATACACCCGCACTCCTGACTCTTTTCATGTGTGCCTCTGCGCACCCTGGCTTTTTCCAGGAAGTAGACGCCAGCAATACTGCATAGCTAGAAAATACCAGAAGGCCCAGTACAGCATAGTTTCCAGGCCAAAGGGGTTCTGATAAACTTCAGAAAAGCAGCTGAGCGTTGGTTGCCTAATGGAGCTGAACCAAAAGGAACCCTAAACACTTGTGTACAAAATGCCCAGTGATGTGATTGGGGTCCTCTGTTGTCCTAAGAGCCCATCTCCCCGTGGCTCTGTTACCTTTTTACACCCTTTATAAAAGAGTTCAGATCTTGGATCAATATAGGGAGGTGTTGAAATTCTCTGACAAGCCACAGCCAGATGGGGTGACTGTCAACTCCTTTCCCCTTCTTCTGCCTCTCTTTGAAATGCCCTTGCTGTCTCCTTTGTTCTTTTCTCTCCCAGTACTCAGCCCCCTGCTAGCTTTACAGAAGTCAGAAATCATGCTTAGCCTAATTAAGAGCAAACGTGGGGAGAGAGACAAACCCAGCTTCCAGGAGTTCTCAGTAATGGAGCATTTCATGTCCAGTTGCTCTTTTGCAAGGCTGCAGCAGCTATTCATGCATTAGACCACTTTTGTTGGTGCCGAAGCCTGCAAGCCTTACTCCCACTGAAGGTAAACCGAGTTCTGTTTGAGGAAGAACATCAGGGTTGGACTATAATGCAATGCAGTGTAATAGTGGAGGACAAGGGATTAAATGTTTCTCTTCCTCAAGGGCAAAACAAATTAGGACCAATTTGAAAATTGGGTCCACACTTGAAAATTAAGTCGATTTAAGCTTGCTTAAGTTGACTTAATTTACCCTGCGTCTACACTACACTTTCCTTAAGTCGACTTAAGCAAGCTGCTTAAGTCGACTGAAGGAAAATTAAGTCAACTTTTTAAAATCTCGTTTTAAGTCGACTTTTGGCTTAAGTCGACTTTAGAAAGTCGACTTAAGCCAGTGTAGACCTGGAGTAGCCCTAAGTCGACTCTAAATTGACTTAGGGCTCTCCAGGACTCCCCCATTGCCCTTTCTGCCAGGGGGGGTGGCACAGGGAGAGCCTGGCATTCCCCCCCACAAGGCAGGGCAGAGCCCTGCCCACCCTGCCCCTATGCCCAGCCAGGATCCCTGCCCCCCTTTCCCCATTGTACCCAGGCACAATGGGGCAAAGGCTGAGCCCCCTGGCACGTGGCAAGGGGTGCCCCCCTGCCACCGTGGACCAGTCCAAGGTCCCCCTAGCCCCTACAAGTCGACCTAGGCGTCCAGTGTGGACGCTCTAGGTCGACTTTGTAGGGTCCTTCCAAAGTCAACTTAAAATTTAAGTGTAGACATGCTAAGTTGACTTAACAAAGTCGATTTAGCTAAATCGACCTAAATTAACAAGTGTAGACATAGCCTATTCTGTTCTATTCTGGTTCTTGCAGTGTGCCCATCACTACAGTATCTCAGAGCCAGATTTATTAAGATATATAAGCACTCAAAGATGCAGACAGACACCTAGAGTTATTTTCCTAGGGCAGCCAGTTTCCAGGGAAATCAGTACAACTTAAATGCCTATCTGTATCGTTAGACACCAAAATACCTTTGAAAGTCTGGCCCTGTGTGCTTGTAGTAAGCGCGGTGACTAACATTTGTGATATGTGTTCTTTCTTTCTTTCTTTCTTTCTTTCTTTCTTTCTTTCTTTCTTTCTTTCCCTTCCACTCCTTAGGGGGAGAATTTCCTGCAGCTCTGGAATTAATTCATATCTTTTTAACTTTGTTTAGACTTTTGCTGCTGCCTGCAGAGCTGTGCGTTTGGATCAGAAAAGGCAAGTGAAGGAAGGACTGTGCCTGTCTCTTGCAATGGAAGATGGTGACTGCTGCATGTCTCCTATGGTAGAATCCTACACTGTTAATTTACATTTAACTGATCTCTAAAACCAACCATGCTAAATTGACACTTTTCTGGTCTCAGGAGTCTCTCCCAGTTACGACAGTGAGATACAGCCCTGTACCTGTCAGGCACAGAAGGGAAATGCATTACTTTTCTTTACATTCAGTATAGGTGGTTAAGAAGTGTTTTAATCCATCGAACATATGAGATCTCCCTGCACATGGCTGTTTTAGCTTGTTCCCTGTTTCTCTTCATTAAAGCTTTTCAGCACAGCTGTTTGTTGTTACAGCATGGTAAACACCAGGACTCCGGCATTCCAGCAAGACAGCAAAGCCCCGTTCAATCCTCTCACAGCCATCCCAGGGCTGGTCATCAAATGCTTATTATTGGTAGCACGGAATTGCTGCCATTTGTGTATATTTTTCTAAATTCCCATCTGTTCCAGATGATGGGTTATTTGGTGCATTTGGTTGGGTGCTGTTTGCAATACATCAGAATCACAGCTCAGCATTTGGGTGGTGGTTGTTTGCAGTAAGTTAATGACCAGAGTCACAGCTACAACCAGACACAGCACAGAAGATAAACAAAGACCTAAAGCCCGATATATGCCTCTGACGTTTGCATCCAACTTAAATTTATAGCAGGACAGGAACTGGGGATGGGGGAGAAAACAGGAGGCTCTCAACTCTTTTCCCACTGTTGGGTGGTGGGGTTATATCTCCCCCATCCAAAGCCTTAAGTGGCACTCAATCCACTCCCCTGCACCAGGAAATGAGGCAGTTTTGCCAGCTCTTCTGTAAAATTCCTCTCTCTGGACAAAATTCTGCTCTTGGGAAACCCTGAGCGGCTACTTTTAAAATGTGGCCAATTGCTGCCTGTGATCAGGGTGGCAAGATTCCTTCCAAAACTGTCCCCTTGTGTTGCATTGTCATGGACACCCCATACAACACTAACCCAGGCTATTTCTACACTTAGAAACTTAGGTCGACTTTATTAAGTCGACCTTATTAAGTCGACTTAAAGAGTCTACACAAGAGTCTTAAGTGGCTCATCCCGGGGAGAGCCAGCCCTCCGTGGGGCTGGTTCTCTCTGAGATCGGCAAGCTGCCACCGGTTCTTCCCGCTCCCTTCTCCCCGGGACTGCTCAGGTCCCAGGGAGAAGGGATCGCGGGGCGCCCTTCTCGCTGGGACGATGGGGTCCCGGGGAGAAGGGAGCCCCACGGTCCCTTCTCTGGGACTGCACTCCAGCTGATAGGGGATCCCCCTCCCTTCTTGTCCAGACCCCACGAGTCCAGGGAGAAGAGAGCAGGGCTCCCTTCTGGCCGGGACCGCTTGGGTCCTGGGGAGAAGGGAGCACGGGGATCCCTTCTGGCCAGGACTGCTTGGTCCTGGAGAAGGGAGTTCAGGCTGTGGCTCCCTTCTCCCCGGGACCCGAGTGGTCCCTGCCAAAAGGGAGCCCCTGCGCTCCTTTCTCCCCGGGACTGCTCAGGGCTGGTGGCTTCCCGGTCTTGGGGAGACCCAGCCCCACGTGGGACTGGCTCTCCCCGGGACGAGCTGCGAGTGACTTCCCGGGGAGAAGGGAGCTCCCGGGGCTCTCCAGCCAGGGTTCCGGGGGCATTCCCTCCGGCTGGAGCCTTGCCTGGGGAGCCCTTCTCCCCAGGACTGCAGCTCCTCTGGCAGGGAAGCCACGGGTCTGGGGAGAAGGGAGGAAGGGCTCCTCAGGGGACAAGGGAGCCATGGTGGCTCCCTTCTGCCAGGGAGCCATGCAGGGCTCCCTTGTCCCCCCCACCCTAGGTCGACTTTTAGACCAAATCGACTTAGGGCATCCACAGTGGCTTAAGTTGACTGAAGAAGTTGACTTAAGCTCTAGTTCGAATTAAAACTAGGTGTTATAATTCGAACTAGTTTTTCCTTAATTTGAGTTAAGGAGCAGCTTAAGTCGAATTAAGAAAAAGCCCAGTGTAGACGTAGAGTAAATTAAGTCGATTTAAGCCTCCTTAAGTCGTCTTAATTTTTAAGTGTAGACGCACCCCCAGAGAACTGGAGAGAAAGTGCGTCACAGATTTCAAGGCAAGAAGGGATCCCTGTGATGACAGTCTGACTGCCTGCACTCCGAAGTCGTACCTTTGAGAAAAATACCCAATCTTGATTTAAACCTGTGCATGATGGAAAATCCACCATGACCCTTGGTGAGTCGTTCTGAAGGTTAATTATTCTTATGGCTAAAAAGTCACATCTTATATTCAGCCTGAATTTGTCTAGCTTCAATTTACATCTGTTGGATCATGTTAGACCTTTCCCTGCTAGACTGAAGAGCTCATTATTAAACATGTGTTCCTCATATAGGTACTGATAGACTGGGATACATCACCTCACCCCTTAACTTTCTCTTTGTTACACTAAATAGATTGAGCTCTTCCAGCCCGTCACTACAGAGCATATTTTTAAACCTTTAAGCATTGTCCTGGCTCTTCTCTGAACCCTCTACCATTAATCAACGTATCCTTAAATTGTGGACACAAGTAGCCATTGCACTAGAGCCAAATAAAGAGGTAAAATAGTTTCTCTACTCTTACTCAAGATTCCCTTGTTTATGCACCCCAGGATCACATTGCTTCTTTTGGCCACACTGGGAAGTCATGTTCTACTGATTATCAACCTCCCCTTCCACTGCAAATGCTTTTCAGAGTCACTGCTTCCTAGAAAAAGAAACAAGGCATTCTGTGGCACTTTTAGGGTACGTCTACACTTGCACCTTAGGTTGACTTAATGATGCTGAAGTCGACCTACAGAATGCTGCGTCCACACTGGGCACTTATTAAGTTGACTTGAGAACTTCCTTAAGTCGACTTAACACCACCACCTCTTAAGGTTGACTTAAGGCTTAAGTTGACCTTATTAAGTCAACTGAAAGCCAGTGTGGATGGGTATGTCTACACTACAGGTTCTGTTAAGTCAACTTAACAAGGTCTACCAAAGTCAACTTTAAATGTAGACGCTCCATTAAGTCGACCTAACAAGGTTGACTTAACAGAGCCTGTGGTGTAGACATAGCCTTAAAGGCTAACAAATTTAAGAATGAGAAGTGTCATAGAACACCTTGTTTTGTTGAAATAGGCTAGCATGGCTGCCCTTCTGGAACTGCTTTCCAGGAGGAAGTTCCTGCTCCTGTAAGTACAGCTGACATTCTGTGTTCTTAGATGTATAACTTTACATTTAGTCACATTAAAATGCATATTGTTTGCATCCAGCCAGCTTACCAGGATGAACCGGTTTGTTCTGTATTGACCTGCCCTCTTCATTATTTACCACTCTCCCAAGAAAACAAGCAAGGAATCCTGTGGCGCTTTTAAAGACTAACAGATTTATTTTTTGCATGAGCTTTCGAGGGTAAAGTCCCACTTCGTCAGGTGCCAGAAAGTGGAAACAACTTAGAGTGTGGGAAGGAAAGATAAATCCTGTGATTATATTTTATTGCATCAGGACAGATTACTTCAGCAAATCAAACAAGTTGTATAGATTCAAACAATGTGGAACAACATATCAGAAAGTGGTGAGGCTGAGAGAGGTGAGAATCACTGTTTGTAATGAAAAACAAAGGAGTCCTGTGGCACTTTTAAAGACTAATGTTTGTAATAAGAAAGCCAATTCATGTCCCTGTTCAAACCCAAGCTGATGGTATCAAATTTACTTATGAATTCTAACTCTGAAGTCTCTCTTTGAAGCCTTGTGTCATCTGCATACTTTATCAGTGATTATTTTATGCCTTCTTCAAGGTCATTAAATAAAAATATTAAATAATGTAAAGCCAAAAATAATCACTGTGGAGCTACAACAGAAACACACCTGTTCAATGGTGGCTCCCCAATTGCAATTGCATTTTGACACCAATTAGCCAGCTTTTAATCCATTTAATGTATGCCATGTTAATTTTATATCTGTCTAGCTTTATAGACAAAATGGCATTTGGTACCAAGTCAAATGCCTTACAGACCTCTAAGTATCTTATTGACACATTCCAATGGGGTAGCCATGTCAGTCGAGTTCAGCAAAACAAACAAGGAGTCTTGTGGCACTTTTAAAGACTAACACCTGCTAAATAAATTTGTTAGTCTTTAAAAATGCCACAAGACTCCTTGCTTGTTAAGTATTTTTTTGTAACATGAAGTCCCCCTGTACTCATTCCCCAGGCCCTATGGTAATAATCCTTGTACAAAATATGCTTTGTGAGATATCATTTGAAAGCTAATAACTCACCGATCATCAACACTCTTGCCTGATGTATATATGCAGAGGGTTTTCAGGGTTATTGCTATATGCTAACATATGGTTAATGATGAGTCATGGGGTTTAGGGTGCAATCACAACCCATGAGAGGTTTTGTTACCATTTGCTCTGCCACATTGAGGCCTTACAGTGATTTGCTACTTTAACTCCCAGCCTGGGACGCTCACAACCAGCCTGCCAGCACGCAGATCAAATCCTGAGTCCTGGTCTAGACCACAAACTTATGTCAGTATAACTATGTTGCTCAAGGGTTTGAAAAATCCACACTCCTGAGTGATGAAGTTAGATCTACCGAACTCCCCATGTAGACAGCACTATGCCAATGGGAAGGCATATCCCAACAACACCATTGCCACCTCTTTGGAAGGGAGCACCTCTGCTGATGGGAGAAGCTCTCCCATCGATGTAGGTGGCTGTGGCATCTTCACTAAGCACAGCAGCACCACTGCAGCGCTAAGTATGTTTGTGTGTGTGTGCTACACAGCTCTGGTTCAGCAAGTCTGACTCCACCAATCTGTCTGCAGCCCCACAGTGGTTTCCATTAGCTGGGTTACAATCACCTAGGTGACACCAGCACATTCCCAATCCCATATTTTCCCAAAGACTTTCCCAAAGTCCTCTCCTGGACAGATCAGAGAAACATGAAGTTTTACCTGTTTCTCTAAAGAAGAAAAAGCACGTCAGCTTATTAATTTAACTGGTAAATACACGCTTCCCTTTTTAGTAAAAATAAAACGAATGTATTAACGATAGGACTTAGATTAAGTGATGGTAAGTAAAGGGAATAGTTAGAAAGGGCTATAAGCAAATAAAAATGAAAACATGCATCAAAAAGTCTAAAACTTAACCTAGAGGGGGGAAGGTTTTTTTTTCAAGATGGTTTCTCACTTATTCTGTTTCCACTGACTTCAGCACTCCTTTGGCGGAAGGACCAATCTTTCTCAGCTCTCAAAAGTTCTGTTCCTATGTTTCTATCTAGTGATGGATGCCAAAGATGGCTTCTGTCTTTGCTTACCTTCCAAAGTTCAATTCCTTTGGTTCAAGAGGTGGAATGACTTCAAGCTGTTTGCCCCTTTGTGTGGCCAGTATCTCCCATTGCCTCTGATCTGCTGCTGATAGACACTACTGTGCACAGAGCATTGCTAACTGCCTCTTGGTGAGCTCAGCATCTGCTTCTTTGCTCCTCCGGCCTTTTCTACCACTTACTCCTCTTTATGCTCCCCTTTGTGCTATTTTCCCTGTGCAAAGACAACACATAGAAAATAATAAACCTGTGACCTTTCTTTGGTTGTTCCTGGCCTTTTCTCTGGAGAAATACTTCAAACTATTTCAATAGTGCAAACCTCAGTTAAATAGCAAGCTGTGTGTACATCCCGCTAACTGTGCCACTATCATGGGACTCAGGGTGCAGTCCCGACCAGTGAGAGGCCTGGATTGAACACCAAACCCTGTGACAATTACATCAGTACTAGTACCTTTATCAACCAATTTGTAACTCATCCAAAACCATCTCATTTCCATGGGTTTTTTTGTGCCCTCCTCTGGCTTCAAATAGAGAATTATGTCCCTGTTATAGAGTTTCTACAGGATAGTTAAAAACTGGACAGAAGTGAGGTCATTTCCTATTAAATGTTTAGATTTTTACAGTAATTTCTGTAGAATCCTGATGAAGTACTATGGAACTCTCCTGATTTCACTTTTATTAAATTCTGTATCATAGTGTTCCTGGGGCTTTAAGCAAATGAATAGAATCTCCAGGGTGTGGGAGCTGACAATGTGAGGGGGCTGGTGGTTTTAGCTTAGACTGATAGATGGACCTGAGATAAGATGCTGTGACTATATGTTAACTATGTATCTAATAAAGACTGTTGTTAAATTATTAGCAATGAATTTTTAATAAGATTAGTGGATTACAGCCCATGGTACCAGAAGTGAGAGAAATGATAAAAAGTGCTGAAAGAAGTTTTTTAAAGGGAGGTAAAAGTTACCTACAAATAAAAAAAATTGAATGAAGTAAGATGGATCAATTAAGAGGTTCAACATTTCAAAAAATGTTGAGAAATGCTGCAGATAATTGGAATGGGTTTAAATGAGAATTTGATTGATTTTTTGATGGCATTCAGCAAAAGGAAGATGAACAAAAGATTTTAATATTGAAGATACTGAAGCAATTTCATGTAATTTATTTGACTTTAATGTTAGAGAAAGAGCTGACTGTGAGTTGGTCTTGAAAATGGTGAGTACTCTTTAACAAAAAGAAATGAGCATTTGAAAGAATTCAGTTTCACTCAAGAAACAAATGGAGGAAGAGACCTTTCAATAATTTTTAACAGCGCCAAAGATAAAATGTCAGACATGTAATTCCAGACTCTATCCAATCAATGCCAAGAGATCAAACTGTAATCAATATAAAAGGTTTCAGTGTAAGAAAAAAGACTGTTAGAAAAGTCAAATCTAAATCTGGAAAAAGCAGTGTGAATTTGCCAAACTGCTGAATTTGACCAACAATGATTGCACACTTTAATAAGAAAACAAACTGTTGAGACTTAACAAGGAAATTAAAAATACATGGCTATGGAGGAAAACAAAGTGATAGTATTAAAGATCAAATATATGGACATGTGAAAGAATGTTCTAGATGTGGAAGAGGCATCAACCTAACTAGACAATGTCCGGCATATGGTCAAACCTGTCATATCTGCAAGAAAGAGAATCATTTTCCAGAAGTTTGTAAATTGAAAAGTCAGAAAAGATTTAGAAATTTACATTAAATTCAATATTCTAAAGTTTCAGAGACAGTACTGAATAAAGAATGCAGAGCTAACATTGCAGAGGAAAATTTATTTCTGGGTATTTTGAAACAGTCACTCTGTGAACTTCAAAAAATCTACTAATGGAACATTTATTTCCTATGTAATAGATACAGGGGCACAAGATAATGTAATTTCAAAAGAGATGGTACAATGTCCTAAAAATAAAAGCTGCAGTAAGAGAACAAATACATACTCCATTTAAATCTGTGAGCTAAAAAAAATTTGGTTATGGGGACTTGTGAATTACAGATCATAGTTAAAGTTAATTTAGAAAACATAAGATTTGTGATAGTTATGGGACTAGGTTTTTCCTTTTAGCTTTAGAAACACGTTTAGCACTAATGTAGATGGTAGAATTCAAACAATTCAGGATTCCGAAACATTGGAAATACATCAGTTTATGGAGTAATTCACCGTCATTAGATACAACAACTGAAACAGAGTTAAATGAAACAAAGAAATCAGTTATGCATACAACTAGAAAAACACACTTAGCTTTTAGAAGCATGGTACAAAAGGAATTAGAACATAAGAACGACCATAATGGTTCAGACCAATGGCCCCATCTAACCCAGTATCTTGTCTTCCAACGGTGGCCAATGCCAGCTGTTTCAGACGGAATGAAGAGAACAAGTAGTAAACAAGTGATCCATCCTGTTCGCCATTCCCAGCCTCAGGCAAAAGGTCATTCCCAGATGGGTGGAGCCAGAGGCTGTCCATCAGGCCAGAAATTGGGGGCGGGACAGGAAGTACAAATGGAGGGCTTGAGAGCTAAGTTGGGCCTGAGCTCTCAGAGGGGAAGGACATCTTTCCCCTCTCTCTGGAGCTTCCCCTGCCCTGGTACCAGTCCCCTGGGGTGCATCTACACTTGTAAATTAAGTCGACTTAAATTAATAAGTGTAGACATAGCCCTACAAAGGAGCTGCCTGCCACCTGGGAGCTTGACCCTGCCAACCCCCAGCCTGTGGCCTGGCACCAAGGGGCATGGTCAGTCAACACCGGCCAGGAGAGGACCCCACCGGGCAGCACCGTGGAGGGATTACTGGTGGCCTGGGACCCAGAGGCACACCCTGAGCTGCTTGCCCCTGAGGGCCCAGCGATCCCGCCTGAGGCCAATGACCTGGAGGAGTTGCCGGCCGCTGACAGCTGCGAGGAGACCCTGATGGGCTGAGATCTAGAGGAATCACTGGATGCTGACAACACCGACCCTTTTATCCCATGATTGCTTATGGGCCTTTGGTGAGGAACCTTATCAAAGGGTTTCTGAAAATCTAATTACACTATATCCACTGCATCACCCATGCTAATTGACCCCTTCAAATTATTCTAGCAGATCAGTGAGGCATGATTTCCCTTCAGAAAAGTCATGTTAACGTCCCCCAACAAATTGTATTTATTTATGTGTCTGATAATTCTGTTTGTTACTATACATCCAACCAATTTGCCTCATACTGAAGTTAGGCTTACTGGCCTATAATTGCCAGGACAGCCTCTGGAGCCTTTTTACAAAATAGGTGTTGCAATAACTATCCTCCAGTCATCTGGTATAGACGTTGATTTAAATGATAGACAACAGAGTCCTGTGGCACTTTTAAAGACTAACAGATTTATTTACCGCATGAGCTTTCGTGGGAGAAAATCCCACTTCGTCAGACGCTTTGAAGATGGGAAACTTACAGAATGGGAGGAAATTAAATGCAGGGGAGTGTATGACATAGGATCAGGTCAGGCTGTAACAGCAAATCAAAATAGGTGTTAGGATTCAAACACTGGAGAACAGCACATAGAGGAAGGTGAGGTCAAATCACCTGTTGTAATGAGAGAAAAATCCATAGTCCTTGTTTAATCCCAAGACAACTGAGTCAAATTTGCATATAAATTCGAGTTCTGCAGTTTCTCTTTGAAGCTGTGATTTTTTATTCATCTGTTTCAACACAGCTATTAACAAGTCGTCAAGGGAGTGAGCAGAGAGATTGAAGTGTTCCCCTATTGGTTTTGTAGTGTTGCAATTTCTGATGTCAGATTTGTGTCCATTGATTCTTTGGCGCAGAGACTGTCCTGTTTGTCCAATATATAAAGCAGAGGGGCATTTCTGGCACATGATGGCATAAATCACATTGGTGGATGAGCAGGAGAACGAGCCCTAGCTATCTGAGAGACACTACAGATTTCCTGAGAAAAATCCAATCCATTGGCGGTCTTCCAGAAAATACGATCCTGGCCACTATGGACATAGAGGCTCTTTACACTAACATCCCACACAAGGATGGATTACAAGCTATTAGAAGAACTATCCAAGATGATGCCACAGCTAAACTTGTGGCTGACCTCTGTGACTTTATACTCACCCACAACCATTTCAGATTTGAAGATAATTTATACCTTCAAGTCAGAGGCACTGCTATGGGTACCCACACCTAACTGCGGGGGAGCCATTGACGGCACACACATCCCTATTTTGGCTCCAGACCATCTCGCGACCGAGTACATCAACAGGAAGGGCTACTTCTCCATGGTGCTGCAAGCACTCGTGGATCACAAGGGGTGTTTTACGGACATCAATGCTGGGTAGTCGGGAAAGGTGCATGGTGCCCGCATTTTCAGGAACACTGGTCTGTACCGGAAGCTGCAAGGGGGTACCTTCTTCCCTGATCAAAAAATTACAGTGGTTGATGTGAAGATGCCCATAGTCATCCTTGGAGACCCAGCATACCCACTGATGCCATGGCTCATGAACCCGTACACCGGTAACCTAGATCGCAGCAAGGAGCGGTTCAATTACAGATTGAGCCGCTGCAGAATGACTGTGGAGTGTGCCTTCGGCCGTTTAAAAGGGCACTGGCGATGTTTGTATGGGAGGCTGGACTTGGCGGAGGACAACATCCCTGCTGTGATTGCGTCGTGCTGTGTCCTTCATAACATTTGTGAAAGTAGGGGAGAAAAGTTTTCCCAGGGTGGGCTATGGAGGCACAGCGCCTCGAGGAAGCATACGAACAGCCAGCCACTAGGAGTATTAGGGGGGCCCAAGGAGAAGCTGCTCGCATAAGGGAGGCACTCAGGGACCATTTCAATGATGCCCTCCCCTAGCTAACTTCCAGGACGCATCAGGTGCACCTTATGAGATTTTCAATGTGTACAAATAAAGCCACTCTTCAAATTATTTGTCACTGTTTTTATTAAAACCTAAAGGGGGGGGTTACAGGTGGGTGTAGCTGCGGGTCTCTAAAAAAGTAGATCTGGGGGGGACTGGATGTTGCAGTGTACCAGGGGGATGGGTGGCCTTCAAAGAAATTCTTTGAAGGACTACGGGGTGTGGGAGGCAGACACAGCTGAACTGTATGGAGTGGAGCCCGTACATTAATCGCCTGGGTCTGCAAAGCAATCATGCTCTTGAGCAGTTCTGTTTGCTCCTTCATCACGCTTATCAGTTCATCCCTGTGTTTCTGCCTCCTCTGTTGGGATTCCTCTCTCCAGGCTCGATTCTCCCTCGCGGATGCCTCTGTTGTTTTCATCAGCTCCTGAAACATATCCTCCCTGTTTCTTCGAGCACGCCGCCAAATGTTACTCATGCGGTCAGCTGGGGTAGACACCGGCCTTGTGAAGGTCGAATCTAAAAATAATAATAATAATAAAGTTGTTAACACATAGCCTAGATAACCAATGTAACCTTCCAGTAGCACATTCCACTAGAAGGTGCAGGGCAGTCAACATCCTATGCTTCGCTGAAGCAGACAAGGTACGTCCTAATAGAAACCTTACTCGGGGCTAACATTCTGCACAGGGCACACAGATGGAACCCGATATCTCTCTCCTCAGAGTGCCCCTGCCAGCTAGAATACATGTCCTACATGCCACCGGTTGCAAGCAAGGACCGTATGCTGCTGCACTGTGTGCTACCATGGTTCCCAGGGCTGTGCTTTGCAGCTGGCGAGGCAGAGTATCCGTCTTTGGGAGCGTAGACACAAACGCTCTCCCATCTAACCTGAGTAGTAGGCTCTGGAGGTACATCAAGGAAACCTTTACTGACCTAAATACAGATGATTTTTTGACAATCACTGCTTGTGTTGATGCACTTCTAATGAATGCAAAGTAAAGAGCGTGCGCAGCGGGGACTGAGAAAGCAAGCATCCCCACCCCGGACAATGATATTTTAGCAGGAGCCATAGCTGCACGAAAGAGAAACTTACTGGAACCCCCCACTGCCGCCTCAGAGGACACGCTGCAATTCATGTCTTGGGTGGACTTCTCAGCGGGGGTGCAGAAGAGCTCCTGGCTACACACTGTTGCGCTTTCCTCCAGGTCATCCTCCATCTCCTCCTCCTCATCGATCACATCCTCATCCTGCTCGGGTCTGGCATTCAGTGGATGAGGGGGGGCCGATGTGTCCACAGGACTCTTTGCAGTGGTTGTGGGGTCCCCACTGAGGATGGCTTCTATCTCCTTATAGTACCTGCATGTAGCAGGAGCTGATCCCGAACGGCAGTTTGCCTCCTTCGCTCGGTGATAGGTTATTCTTAGCTCCTTCACCTTTGATCTGCACTGCACAGTGTCTCTATCATAACCTCTCTCTGACATGGCCCGAGAAATTATGCCAAATGTGTCATAATTTTGCCTGCTGCCGCGTAGCTGCGCCTGCACAGCGGACTCTCCCCAGATGCTGATCAGGTCCAGCACCTCTGCCGTGCTCCAAAGGGTTGTGCGTCTTCCACGACAGGCCGCCATTGCTACTGATGATCGGATACTGCACTCCACTCCACGAGGAAGAGAACAAGAAGTGAAACAGACGAGAAATTCGAAAATCCCGGGAATCTGATCAGGGGGGGGACTGTTTCGTCACGGCCACAGAGCAGGTGGGGGAAGACCAGAGAGGACGACTTTGGAATGCTGGGACACTTCCGGAGGCCAATCATTGCGTGGTAAGCGTACACACGAGTCGAAAGGTGCAACAGCTGTTCCGCGTTAACTGCTACCACCCTCGTCGAGGTGGTTTTTGTATTGCGCTACAACAAGGCAGTTAACGCGCAACAGCCCTATTGCACGTGTGTACGCTGTTGTTGCTATCACGCGGTAATGATTGTTAATGCGCGATAAAGTGATCGTGTGTACAAGGCCTTTGTTTGATTTGCAAAAGCTGCACACAGCATGGGGAAAGCCAGAGGTGATAAAAGGCAGCGGCCCCAACTCCATCTTGCGTTCAGTCTTCAGCCTCCAGTCTACAACCAACACCCACCTCTGGAACTATTCATCTGTGACTGGACAAAGGACTGAGGCCCACCCAGGGGCTGGGTGTCTACCAGAGAAACTGATTATGCCTGCAAACTGCTTTACATGGACTCTAAATCATTTGTATGTGTGTCATTCACTTTGACCCTTTAACATCTCTCATATTTTGCTTCTTTTCTTTTTATATGAAACCTTTAGTTGTAGTTACTAAAGGACTGGCTATCAGTGTGGTAAGATCCAAACCTATATTCTTCTTTGTAATGTGGGGTCAGGAGAACCTATTTCTTTAAGTGACCATGCAGCTAGGTGGGAGTCAGAGGAGCTGGAGTGCAATAAAAGGGGCTGTTTCTATTTTGGCATGCTTCGTGGTAACCGGCGTGGGGAACCAGAAGCCTGGTTCGGACTGTTAAGGAGCCTGGTTTAAGTATCACCCATCAGTGTTTGGGGAGTTTGACTCCCAGTTTTGCAGCTTGCCCTGGTTTTTGCACGTTCAAGAGGTTATTCCAGGAGGCCCCAGTCACAAAGGGTGCATCTACACTTGTAAATTAAGTCGACTTAAGCAGCTTAAGTCGACTTAATTTACTCTGTGTCCACACTTGAGTTTCCTTAATTCGACTTAAGCAATTCCTTAAGTTGAATTAAGGAAAAGTTATTTCAAATTAGTAAAACCTTGTTTTACTTCAAACTAACCCTTAATTCAAACTAGTTAGTTCAAATTAAGTCAATGTGGCCATGTTAGTTCGAACTAACTGCTTAGTTCGCACTAACCGGCACATTGACCTTAATGCAACTGACTAATTCGAACTAAGCAAGTGCCATGCACGGCTCTTGCTTAGTTCGAACTAGCATTCTAGTGGGGCCATTAAGTTAATTCGAACTAACTAAAATTAGTTTGAATTAGTTAGTTTGAATTAAGTAATTCAAACTAACTTTGGTAAGTGTAGACATAGCCATAGAGTTTAAGAATTAATGCTTCTAAGAGAAAAACTGAGCAGTCAGGGACTACAGATAGAGTCACAATAAATACAAGCCATTGATAATATTGCTACCCAAAGGAGGAGTCATTACAGAAACGTTTGGGTATGGTTAATTTACTTTCTGAAAATTACCAGTGGAAATGGAACTGTCAACATCAACAAGAATTTGAGTAGCTTAAGTAACTAATAAAAATAACTTGCAAAATTGTCTGCAGTTGCATCCAACGAAGGCAAAGGAACAGTTCTGTTACAAAAGTATGATGATCTATGAAAGCCAGTTGCTTCAGCATCTAGAGCAATGTCAAAAATAGAACAGCAGTACACTCAAACAGAAAAAGAGACTTTGGCACTGTAATTCTGAATGCAAAAAATTTCACATATTTACCTATGTTAGCTCTATAGCAGCAGCAACAGATCATAACCCATTAGTTGATCATTTCAAAAATGTAATGACAGACATACTGTCTCGATTACAAAGATTATTTTTTTCGATTTTATTTATAATGATTTAAAATGAAAATATCAGCCAGGCAGATCATTAATTGTTTCTGATTCTTTTTCTAGAGCTTATTAAGTAACCAATGTAGCTGAAGAAGATGATGTGGTACAATTATTTCCTATATGAGAAAGAGTATAAGAAGAAATTGTACAAGCAATTAGACAAGGATGAAAATTTAGAAAGGGTTATTATGGCTATTAAAAATGGACATAATAAAAAACAATAACAAAGCCATGTAATCAATTTATTCAAAACTTCTCAGTAATTGAAGGAATCCTGTTTAAAGGTAATATAGACTAATAAGTCCTTTATGGTTAACAGCAGAGATGCTGAAATGCACGCAGGGGATTTAGACAGTGAAGAGACATTCTGTAATGGCCACAGATGACCCAAAACGTAGAGCATTATATAAAAGAACGTGACATGTCAGAAATACAGAAAGGATTGTGCTAAAAAAAGTGAAGGAAGACATGGTTTTACTGTGGCTTTCAGCAAATGAAGAGACTCTCCAGGGTGTGTGAGCTGATCGTGGGATCGGGCAGTTGGTTACAATGACTTGAGTTAAAATGCTCTGTATATGTATTAACTGTACCTATTAAAGGCTGCTGTTAAATTACCAGCAATTAATTATTGTTAAGACTAATGGATTACTTGAATATAGTACAACATATATAGAACTTTCCCATAGGATATTAGAGAGACGAGGTGGCTAAGGTAATATCTTTTACTGAACCCATTTCTGTTGGTCAGAGAAACAAGTTTTCGAGCCACACAGAACTCTTCTTTAGGTCTAGCTTGTGTAAGAGAAGAAACTCATCCCTCTCCCCAAACACAAGTTGGTTCAATAAAAGATATTACTTGCCTCCCCTCACTAGCCCCCCACCCCATCTCCCTAATAGCCTGGGACTGACATGACTTGTTACTCTGCCTACATACCATAAGGTTATTGAGAGCTCTGGCAGTGCGTGGGGTTACCATACCCTTATCTCTGCCAGTATTCCTCCTTAACATATCTATTATTGACAAGTTCCGGGGGTTAACGTGTTAGTCTAGTTCAGCAAAACAAACAAGGAGTCCTGTGGAACTTTTAAAGACAAATGTATTTATTGCATGAGCTTTCGTGGGAGAAAATCCCACTTCGTCAGATGCTTCAAAATGTATTATTGACATCCTAACTATTCCACTGTAACCTATTCCACCCTAACACATGCCTCTTTACTGAGCGTGTTGATCTCCAATGTGCTTTCCTCCAGCTAGCTGTGCAGTAAAAGACAGTATTCAGAGCCTCACATCATCAGTGATTGTGACTGGAAAGCAATTAGCACATTAACACAATGGTGCAGGGTTCAGCTGTCTTTTTCAGTATATACACAACAAGCCTACATGATTCAGCGAACAATCCCTTCCGCAGCATTTTTATAGCCTAATCAGCAAAACTCATAGAGCGCAGCCACACGATATTCCTGATCAGTATGGATGAGTATTGATGTGTTCATTTGTGTCACCTCCATACATGGGTGCACAAGCACAGTGCTACTAAGGATTAAAAGCACACTAAGAACACAGTTTCTTTCACCAGACCTGTCAGCCAAAACATAAACCCCCTTTTTTTGGTCACAAAACTCCCAATAAAAGCATATAAATGTACTCTGCCAACTCTATTACATAGGTATCGTGGTAAATATGCAAACCATTTGTAAATGTGCAAATGAATTCATTAAATAACTTCCCTAAAATGCCACAAGCAGAGCTGCACAAACCATACCTCTGATTTACACCAGTGTAGCTGTGAGAAGAACTCAGCCCGATAGTTCATCAAAATGAAAAGTATTCTTACTGGAGTGACACATTGATTTATTATTTCCAGACCAAGGTTATTAAAGTGAAGCATTATTAATTAAATGCATTTTATATTGCAGGTTGCCTAGCATATTTATCCCTTTATAAAACCCTGATTTCAATTGCTTATCATTTTCCCAATCTTTAACCATTCTGGTGGAAATTTTCCATGCCTGGTGTATGTCTCAGGATGAATTTCTTTGGAATGTTTCAGCCAAAATGATTCAGCCATTTCCCAAAATGAGGTTAGGGGGAAGTACATTGCTAAGTAACATTAAAAAAAAACTCTGGTGATCATTCTTGGAGAAGATCTCACATCCTCATGTGTTGAAAGAAGGGCCTGCCTTTCACAGGGGGATAGCTCTGGTGGCAAGGTTATGTCTTTTGCCATCCTCAGGAAAATCCACCAAAATGTGACCAAGCCTTTGAAAAATCTGAGTTTGCACATGCTCAGTACAGAGAAGAGTTTAGCTACTAAAATCTCAAGCAGATTCCATCCTCTCTGAGCATGTTCTGACCCTTCGCACACTGTGTGGTGCTGACCATACTAAATATGCACAACCCTACCTCATGACTGAGCGTGCACCAGGCCAGGGCTATGGGGACTCAGAAGGACATTCACTGTAATTGTCCAGGCTCTTTGTGGGCTGGGCACTGATAACAGGAATCCTGTATCCTCTTGGGCTCAGTGACCCCTCGCTGGCACCCACACAGTGAAAGGTAGCAAACCATCTGATCTGAATGCTGAGGGGACAGGAAAAATTATAGGCGAACTGGGGAGTGGGTGAAGAAAGAGTGTTGGATGGAGATGGCAGGGATAGGTATTCTGGTGAAGCTGAGACTGAGGATGTGAAACGTTCATGCTGCTTTTTCCTACATTTGAGTGCTTATCGTTACAATCCTAATGTTCTTTTATTGTCCTTTTTGTGTGTAATAATATATCTGTGAACATGAAAGTGAGGTTGCACTGTAAAACGTTAGGAAATGTACATTTTCAGATGACATCAGCGTTAGCTCTGCCCTGTTGCATGTACGAGTATTTTCCAGTCCTGGGTTTTGGTTAAATGGATGGAAATATATTCCTCCTTGTTGTTAAATCTTTATCACAAAGAACAGAATCTGCAATAAGGCCAGGGTAAGGGTGCTGTAGAAATCTAAACTTTTCATTTCCAGACTATTTTGGCTGTGCCATTGAAATGATGCAGTGTGTCACATCACCTCCTGGAAGGTGGGAGGGCTGTCAACCGAAAAGCAAAAGGAGATGACTCCATTGTAGGGATTCATGGCCTGTGGCTCATGCAGAGACGGCACGTCCAGGCACACCTGGATGACCTCGATGCATGATCACAGGCTATCCACCTGTAAACATACTGGGCAGGGAGAGCGTGGGAAACGGAGAGCGTAATAGATAAACATTGAGTATTTGACCTTGTTATGTTCCTGTATCCTGCTATGTTTTTGTACATGAATGCTTATTATGATTTTATGTAAGCTGTTTGTTCTGCTTAATAAAAAGGAGGTGGCAAGCTCTAAAAGGCAGCTTCTGCTCCTCCATGATTTGACACCCAGTGTCTGTCATCCCTTCACTCCATCACCTGCCCTTGCGGTGACATCACAATGCACATTCTCCCTCAACAGGCCCATCAGCCTGAGGGTCCCAGCCGGCTGTGGGGACAGTCTGTGTGTGTGTGCATACCTTATACAAAATCTGGATCAGAATATGTCAAGAGGTAGAGAATCCTCCAGTTCCCTTGGAAATTTACTCACCTTTGGGCCTTGTAACTTTGATGACACAATAGGAGTCACTCCACTGTCTGAATCAGTAGCTGAGCCAATACCCTGAGAGGAGTACAAGCGATCTGTTCCCAGTGATGTGTAAACTACAGGTGCCAGTCCTGCCAACTGCAGACTGAGAGAACATGGGGACCAGTATATTAAAAATGGCCACTGATTTTCCTCCAACAGTTCCCTTAGAGGAGCTACCACAAACACAGAGGAACTGGGGCCTTGCAGAGGCAGGGCTGGCCCCAAGCACAGAGAAGGCCAGATTGCTGGCAGGCTGCTCTCCCTCCAGGCAGGTCTTTATCACTACTGCCATTTTTAATGCTCTGCTGGACAGGCTGTAGCGAGCAGCAAAGCATGGGCTCCAGCATGGAGAGTGGAGAATCTACATTCGACTAACTGGAGAACGAAGGGGACGAGCATGAGGGAAAGGCTAAGGAAAGCCAACAGAGAACATGAGCCACCTTCACTCATCAATTCATTGGGAAGTTGCTTGGGGCACCCGATGCTGCCAGTGGCTGAGTCCAGGTGGGAGTTAGAGGAGGAAACAAAGGTGAGAGGAGTCAGCAGATTGAAAGCGGGAGGGAGAAGTGGCAGGTGGTATGGGAGAGCCAGGCAACAGCTCTTCAGTGTCAACATCCATGTTAATAATAATTCACAGCCCATCGTCCCAGGCCTTGCTTGGAATCCATTCAACAGAATACGGGGAGTCCCACCATTGCAAGCCGCAGTATTCAAAACCCATGAGCCAGGTGCTGAAGTGTAACAAAGGGGCTTAAAACCATGAGATTTAAAAGACTGTAAAGTTTGGTCTTTGTATTCTAGAAACTTCAAGGCCAGAAAGACGCATTCTAGTCATCCACTGTCTAACATGCAGCATCACACAGGCCGAGGAATCTCAGGCCTTGTCTACACGATCAGATTATAGCGCAACTTCTGAACTGCGCTATAAGAAGCACGTGATGTTTATCGCAGTGTAGCGCGTACACACGTCGCTCCTTGTTCTGTCACAGAATTCCTCGCTGTAATGCGCATTATTGCACTGAATAGTGGGCACGTATCCCAGCGTTCCATTTTCCCTGAGTCTGCGCTTGGAATCATGGGATGAAGGAAAGGAGCACAAAGCACTATGGGTAAACTAGATTTTTCCCGTGGTGCATTGCGTTTCCCTAGTGTCTTCCACATTGCCAATAGCAACTCGCGCCTATTTTCAATAGTGTTTGCACGGAGCGCGCCATTGGAAAGCAACAAAATCAGCGTCAGCATGGATCCTGCTCTGGTCTCCACTCTCACCCTCCACATGCTGAACACATCTCGGCTGGTTGCTCATTACATTCTGAGCTCCCAGCCAGAGGATGACACAGAGGAGCAGCGGCTGATCGATGCCATGCAGAGCAACAGCACCGCGTTGCTCAGCACCTTCACCGACCATCTGCACACGGTCCAACGCCGTTTCTGGTCACGAGAGACGAGCACCAAGTGGTGGGATCGCATTGTTATGCAGCTGTGGGATGACGAGCAGTGGGTACAGAACTTTAGAATGCGGAAAGCAACATTTCTGGAACTGTGTTCAGAGTTGGCTCCTGCCCTGCAACGTAAAGACACCAACATGAGGTCAGCCCTCACTGTGGAGAAGCGTGTAGCGATAGCTGTTTGGAAGATGGCGACTCCTGACTGCTACCGGTCCATTGCAAATGAGTTTGGAGTTGGGAGGTCCACCGTCGGATTAGCCCTGTCACAAGTATGCACAGCCAATCGCGTTCTGCTACGGAGGACGGTGACGTTGGGGAATGTCAGTGAGATTGTGAACGGCTTTGCTGCCATGGGTTTCCCTAACTGCGGGGGGAGCCATAGACGGCACACATATCCCTATTTTGACACCGGATCATCTCGCTACCGAGTACATCAACAGGAAGGGCTACTTCTCCATGGTGCTGCAAGCACTCGTGGATCACAAAGGGCGTTTCACTGACATCAATGCTGGGTGGTCGGGAAAGGTGCATGATGCCCGCATTTTCAGGAACTCCGGTCTGTACCAGAAGCTGTAAGGGGGTACCTTTTTCCCTGATAAAAAAATTACAGTGGGGGATGTAGAGATGCTCACAGTTATCCTCGGAGACCCAGCCTACCCACTGATGCCATGGCTCATGAAACCGTACACTGGTAACCTAGATCAAAGCAAGGAGCGGTTCAATTACAGATTGAGCCGCAGCAGAATGACTGTGGAGTGTGCCTTCGGCCGTTTAAAAGGCCGCTGGCGCTGTTTGTATGGGAGGCTGCACTTGTCGGAGGACAACATCCCTGCTGTGATTGCGTCTTGTTGTGTCCTCCATAATATTTGTGAAAGTCGGGGAGAAAAGTTTTGCCGAGTGTGGGCTACGGAGGCACAGCGCCTCAAGGAGGCATACGAACAGCCAGCCACTAGGAGTATTAGGGGGGCTAAAGGGGAAGCTTCTCGCATAAGGGAGGCACTCAGGGAGCATTTCAATTACGCCCTCCCCTAGTTTTCTTTTAGGACGCATCTGCTGCACCTTATGAAAGTAGCCATGTGTAAAAATAAAGCCATAATCAAATGATTTTATTCTGTTTTTATTCAAACCTAGAAGGTTGGGGTTACAGGTGTGTGTAGCTGCGGGGCTCTAGAAAGTACGGGGGTGGAGAGCTAGTTGTTGGAATGCTACGGTGGGACGGGTGCGCTTCAAAGAAATTCTTATAGGGACTACGGGGGGTGGGAGGCAGACACGGCTGAAGTGTCTGTAGTGGAGCCCTAACATCAATCGCCTGGGTCTGCAAAGCAATCATGTTCTTGAACAGTTCTGTTTGCTCCTTCATGGCGCTTATCAGTTCCTCAGTGTGTGTTTTCCACATCTGCTGGTATTCAGCTCTGAATGCTCTAGTCTCAGCGGAGGAATCCTGTGCAGCTTTCAAGGACTCCTGTGTAGCTTTCAACACGTCCTGAAACATATCCTCCCTGTTCCTTCGTGCACACTGCCGAATGTTTCTCATTCGGGCAGCGGGGGTAGACAACGGCCTTCTCAAGGTCTGTTCTAAAGAAAGAAATAATTGTAAAGCTGCTCTTTACACATAGCCAGGATAAGAAAATTAAACTTCCAGTAGCACATTACTCTGGAAGGTGCAGGGCGGTCAACATCCTATGCCTTGCTGAAGCGGACAAGGTACGTCCTAGTAGACAGCTTTACTGGGGGCTAATAATCAGCATTGGGCACAGAGATGGAACCCGATATTGCTCTCCTCAGAGTGCCCCTGCCTGCTAGAATATATCTCCTACATGCCGCTGGGCAGCCAGCCGGGACTGTATGCTGCAGCACTGTTTGCTGCCATGGTACCCAGAGCTGTGCTTTGCAGCTGGCGGGGCAATGTGTCCGTCTTTGGGAGCGTTGGCACAAACGCCATCCCATCCAACCTGAGTACTAGGCTCTGGAGGTACATTGAGGAATCATTTACTGACCTAAATGCAGATGATTACTTCACAATCAGTGCTTGTGTTGATGCCCTTCTCATGGATGGGGAGTAAGGAGCGTGCACAGCGGGGAGAGACAGCAAGCACCCCCGCAACGCACAATGATATTTTAATGTGAGACAGACTTTTAGCTTTACAAATCAGAAACTTACCAGAGCCCCCCTCAGCCGACTCATAGGACATGCTGCAATTAATGTCTTCTTGAGAGGACGTATCAGTGGGGGTGCAGAACAGCTCCTGGCTACATGATGCTGCGCTTTGCCCCGGGTCCTCCTCCGTCTCCCCCGCCACCTCCTCAACGTCCTCATCCAGCTCTGTTGTGGCATTGACTGCATGTGTGGTTAGAGATGTGTCCACTGTGCTGTTTGGAGTTGTTGTGGGGTCACCACTGAGGATGGCTCCGATCTCCTGATAGTACCTGCATGTAGCAGGCGCTGATCCCGATCGCCGGTTTGCCTCCTTCGCTCTCTGATAGCTGATTCTTAGCTCCTTCACCTTTGATCTACACTGCAATGTGTCTCTATCATAACCTTTCTCCGTCATTGCCTGAGAAATCATGCCAAATGTATCATAATTTCGTCTGCTGCCGCGAAGCTGCGCCTGCACAGCGGACTCTCCCCAGATGCTGATCAGGTCAAGCACCTCTGCCGTGGACCAAAGGGGTGCGCGTCTTCCGCGACGGGTCGCCATTGCTACTGGAAACGCTGCTGCACTCCACTCCACGAGGAAGAGAGACCAGTAAATGAAACTGACGAAATATTTGAAAATCCCGGTAATCAACTCTGGGCGGGGACAGTTTCGTCACTGCCAAAGAGCGGGTGGGGGGAAGTCCAGAGAGGATGACTTGGGAATGATGGGACACTTCCGGAGGCCGATCATTGCGCGGTAAGCGTACACACGAGCGCAAACGCGCAACAGATGATCCTCAACAGCTGTTACCACTCTTGTCGAAGTGGTTGTTGGATTGCGCTACAACAAGGCGCTTGACGCACAACATCACCGTTGCACGTATGTACACCGTGCTTGATATCGCGCGGTAATGATTTTTCCTGTGCAATACAGTGATCGTGTATACAAGGCCTCAGCCACTCTTTTCTGGATGAAGCCAATATTTGTGTTTGCTTTCTGTCCTTCAGAAGTCACATTTTCCAGGTTTTCTTTATGGCTCCAAACTTACTCGTTAAAAAAGCAAATTGGGAGTATCATGTGGTCACATGACTCCTGGAAATGGGCTTTAAGAAAAACAACATGACATTAAAGTTCAACTCATGGGAGCACAGGCTGAACTCGAGGCTCTGTTCCATCCAGAACCTTCTGGCACTGGCATGAGAACGCAAGACAGCTCAGAGTCTAGATCCCCACCCTTAGTGTAGTTGGGCCCCTGAAACTTTAAGGGAGCAAGTGCAGCCACTCTGCCACACACTGCATTTCTCATCATCCCCTGCAAGCAGTCTCCATTACCTGCTTCCCATGAAGGATGAAAGAGGCAGGAACACCACGGCACAAGTGTCTGGTGAAGGGTTGTCATCAGCTGAATGAGAGGAGGCTTACACCTCCCTGGCCTATTACACCCATCACTTATGAGGAGCTGGCACCTGGAGCAAGAAATAAGAGCTGAATACGAGGGTCAATTAGTAAACATATACCCAGGGGAACTCCGGAAATGTAGCTAAGGTAGATATCTAATTCTGTATAGATGTAGCTTATAGGTTTGTACAGCACCTAGCTGTTCTTTTTCCCCCAACCCCACCTGACGCCTGTTTGCACCCTCTCTGTCTCTTCCACACAAAAACACAGACACACAGAGTCTCTGGAACTACAGATGACCAGCTTCAAAGCGAGAGCAGAGACAAATGAACAGAGGCTTTGCTAACCAAACAAACAGAGGGGAAGAGCTGCAAGAGACACAGTTTTCACAAGGAGAACAACACGCTAATGAGACCCACTGTTTATGGGAACTGGCCTGAAACTACTGAGAGTCTCTTTGTGAACCTGACTTCCACACCTTGGCACATTTGGAAAGACACCCACTGCTGCACTATTGAACCATCATTGTATTTTTTAACCTTGGTTTCTCTTTCCCAAATCCCAGCCCCTAGACATCTGTTCTGACTGGGCTTTTTTCATTGCACCTTTACATTTCCAAAGAGTCGCTGCCCTAAGGAAGTATAGCTGCTGTCTGAGTGGTCTGGAGACTGGTTCAACCTGTGTGTTCACATCATCATGGAAATGTGACCCAGCCATCCCTCCATACAAGAGAGATAGCCAAGTCAAATGAAGTTGGGTCTGGCGGACAGGGTGTTTGTTCCTGCAGAGCAAAGCATGGTGGAGTCTATTGAGACCTTGACACAGGGCAGCTCCAGCCCATGAGCTGTGCAGGTAAGAGAGAGGGGAAATACCCCCATGAGGATGTGGCAGGAACAAGTGGGGATAACAACAGATCCTCACCAGAGAGGGTGGGCCTGGAATTTCCACATTCCTGCTGCCCCTGCCAAATACTGGAATCAGTGCACTGTCCTGTGGACCCGAGAGAGTGTTTCTGCAACTTTGGCACGTCCTTCTAGCTTTCCAATGGGAGTTTATGAACCAAGCATACTTGCCAGCCTCTAAAAGAAACTCTCTCCTGAAGATGCTTTTACTGGAGGCGTTTCTCTGCAGTGCGGTGGGGCCATGGACAGTCAGACGTTAATGCTTGCAGACTGTTGGACTGCACAACCAAGCATGGAAAAGCCTGCTTAGACCTTAGCTGAGATGCCTGCACCAAATCTCATGGGGAGTTTAACTGGCGTAGGCAATTCAGAAGGAGGATGGTGCTCTCTGAGGCCCTACAATGGCATATGTGCTGGCAATAATGCCAGCATTTGGATGAGATATAAAACCAAGGTCCTGGCCATCAGTGGTCATTAAAGACCCTGTGGCACTTTTCACAGGAGCCAGTCTCAACATCTTGATCAAATCCCCACTTGTGCTATCTCTTACCACCCGCCTAGAGTGCTCCAGTTCTTTATAGGGATATAGCATTCTTCTCTACCTTCTGCTGCCCATCCTGGCCTGGAGGGTGCTTATTTCACTGGTGAACCGACACCATCTGTACATGCCTTCTAGATTTCCTTCTTGGAGGTAAAAATTATGGATAGGGCTAAAAAAACTTTAAAGCTGACTCCAGAGCTCAACTGCCCAGTTCCTGCCTGTCCTGTCAAGTAGTTCTTTGAAGGGATGGCCTGTACTGTCACTCTACAGTTCCCACAGGGATGGCCCTCTGCTCAGAAATACCTCCCTCCAGCACAGAATGGGGCTAATTCCATGGCACCATCTTCTCCCCTACACTCCACAAGGCTGCTCAGTGGATCCTGAGCTAGAGGATGCAGCAAATCTAGGCAGGCCAGGGAGGAGTGTGCAGGTCGAGGGTGGAGCTAGAGGAGACACACATTATACTCCCTTAGGTCCACAGGGCTCAGTCAGAAAAGATGATGCAACCTGGGGAGTTGCGCAGTCCCTGGAGATACCATGGCACCAGTAACAGAAGGGGCTGCTGACTCAGTTTGGAGACACAGGACTGGATCCTTTGCCATGGTGAGCAAACCATGCCCCTTTCTAGATGGATGCTAAGGGGGAATTCCACGAGGGGCTCCTTCTCCAGAACTCAGTGTCTGCAGTCGAAAACTCCTCTGAAGTCAGGGCCCAGCACTGACCATTCGTATCCGCTCCACATGGCAGGTGTGGTGTAACAGGGCTGGGGCACATAGAAACACTCAGCCATTGGCCAAGCCCCAGTGCTCTGACCTGAAGCCCATCACCTCACCACTTACAGACAGCCCCTAAACAGCATGTTCAGATGCCCATTGAACCCTTCATGCTCCCTACACAGATGTGCGCAAGACGAGCAGCCTCTTGGTTTGTGTTACTCGCCTGGACAGTGCTGAATGCCAAGGGGCCTTTCATTACAGCAACTAAAGACATATGAGGTACCTGTGCCTTTCCCAGGCAGGGGGCATTTCCAAGGAATAAACTACTCCAGTTACCAAGCACAGCGCAGAGCCGTGCAGCTTAACAACCCAGCCCAGGACAAGCCAATGTGGACTAAGCACAGACCAACATCACCCAGATGCTGGACAGAGTTACTAAGCCTCCCTCGATGCTCCAGACCCTGGCAGAGGCAGGGCACGAAGGGGGAGCTCTGCTCTCAGCATGAGCAGGAGGAGCACCTCAGCGGCTCCCTTCTCCGGTAGCTGGGCAGAAGGGACCAGCACAGTCCCAGAGCACTCAGGCCTGTCAGGGACTCTCTAGTATGAATCCAACAATGTCTTGGTACTACATTGGAGAGTCACAGCAGGACTGTGCTCTGTGCTGGCTAAGGGAAGCTACACACCAGAGTGCTGCAGCTGCACATACCCTCCTGGGCCCAGATATTGCTCCCTACCTACCTGTGTCACTGCTGCCTTGTGTGGGCCGAAACACCTCAGTCTGCATGTGTGCACAGCTCTGCCTCTGCAAAACACAGGGGAGCTGGATGCCACTGACATGCTGATCCCACTAAAGCCTGGCTTACCACACAATCCCACTGCAGTGAGGACAGCTACCTTCCAGGAGAGGAAGGAATGAACACATGATGGCTATGTCTACACTTGAAGTCGACTTAGCATGTCCACACTCAAAAATTAAGTCAATTTAAAGGCGACCCTGCCAAATTGACTTAGAGCGTCCACACTAGACACCTAAGTCGACTTCTAGGGGCAAGGTGATCCTGGGACTGGTCCTTGGTGGCAGGGGGGCACCCCTTGCCAAGTGCCAGGGGGCCCAGCATTTGCCCCATTGTACCTGGGTACAATGGGGGCTGAGCAGGACAGGGACAGTGGCAGGGCATAGGAGCAGGGTGGGCAGGCCTGTGTCCTGCCCTATGGGGGGGCATTCCAGGCTCTGGCTGTGCCAGCCACCCTAGCAGGGAGGGCAGCGGGGGAGCGCAGGCGCCCTTTAAGTTGACTTTAAATCGATTTAGGGCTAATCCGCGTCTACACTGACTAAGTCGACTTAATAAAGTCGACTTAGCCAGTAAAGTCGACTTTAAACCAGATTTAATAATGTTGACTTAAAATTTCCTGAAGTTGATTTAAACAGCAGCTTAAGTCGACTTAAGGAAATTGTAGTGTAGACGCAGATTAAATTAAGTCGATTTAAGCAAGCTTAAATCGACTTAATTTGTAAGTGTAGACGCACCCTGTAAGTCCCTTGAGCCCAGATCCTGTGATCGAGGCACCTCTGCTGTCACCGGTGAGGGGCAGATCAGGAAGATCCAGGCCCAGCTTGTGCATGTTCAGGGCAGTGAGCCATCCATGGCTCATATCACTGACTGCTGTCCGTACCCAGTTGTGAGAGTGTCTAATGGTATCACTGGCCTGAGCCTAATCTGCTTCTGGTTTATTTTTGGGGTGGGGCTTAACCCCCTGCAAGTTACAGGACAGAACCCCAGTTAGTCATGCTTGGCACCTGGGTTGGATTAATAAATTGCCTCCTGGCCCGAGGAGGTGGAGCTAGGCCTTGGAGGTAGACTAAGGGAGCTCAGTTAAGGAGGGAAGACTCAGAAGAGAGGAGGTACAGTCTACCTGGTAGACAATTCACTCTCTCTCCCTCACTGGGAAGGGCCTGGGATACACAAATAGAGAAAGACTGCAGGGACAGAATTGATCTCTGTGGCTGTCCCTGGAAAGGAGGCAAGATCCAAGAATGGAAGGCAGGAAACCCCTGTATAGAGAACCCCCCGCAAAAGCAGAGTAGGCTGTAGGATGTCTGAGGATGCCCTGACTTGGCATTTGTAAGTGGAAACAAGACCTCAGTAGTCCAAGAAGGCTGAAGAATTATTCAGAATTGTGGGGACTTATATGTGATCTCCCAGAATGGCTTTGTACTTCATGGGACTTGGGCAGAGGGCTGAACCCTGGAAGATCTGGAACCAGAGACAGACAGACAAAAGGAGGTGTGGAAACCAATGATACTGGCAACATCACACATAGACACATGGGGCTCTCCAAGGGTGAGTGCGCCCTGCCACAGATTGGTTTGAATTTCTTTGCATCAGCTTCCACATTGATTTCAAAGAGCCTGGAGAGTCACCTTGTGGCACCAGTCTCTCAGACTGGGCTGTGTCACACCACAAGCAGGAAGGGTCTCTAGTCTGACTCCATGGGAAAGTTAGAGTAGGTGAAAAGGAGAGCTAAAGGGGAACGCAGAGGAAGGACACTCTTCTTAGGAAGAGTATCAGATCAGCCTTTCCTAAAGTGTCAGAATTGTTCCCTAATTCTGTACATATGTACAAGGCAATGTGTAATAGGATTCTGACGTGCCCATGGGAATTGTGTAGCAGCACATTGACCAGAGCGCATCTTCTATGTGGAAAAATGAAATGACTTATGCCAGTCACCAGAATCAGATCCCAAAAACCCTCATCAGTGCAAGGCAGTAGCAATTGCCATCAGGGTGCCCCACTCAGCAGGCCACTGGGTCCATTCTTTGGGATCCGAAACCCCTAGGCCTCCGAACTTGCCGCCAAGCTGATGCTCACTGTTGTGACATTCCTTTTGTTTTCTAGGAATCTGACTCCACCAAGGAGGGAAACCACAGGGAAATTGTTTCAGTGTGTGCTATGGATGGGAGCAAAGGCACAGGGCTGAGGCAGTGATGAATACCATGCAACTCCACAGCCAAGACTTTTTTTTAAAAAACCCTTTTATTTCAAACCTAAGGAAAATAACTTTTTTTCTCTTTAGCTTGGCAGGCAGCAGCTGCCATGCTGAGCTTAGGCAAATCCAGATCAAAGCCAGGCGAGGTCTGCTGCAAAGAATCAGGCATGGGACATTTATTACAGTTTGATTCATAAAAAGCCAGGCAGTGTGTGCAGTGGGATTCTCTGTGGAACTGGTGACACGGGGGCTGCCTGATTTAGACTGAAAATTGCCTCTGTGTGCTCCAGCAGTATGGCAATCTATCCATTTCCTGTGACTTTTCAGTCTCAGGTACAGACACCTTTCCTGCTGTCTGGAGAAAGGCAGATCCCATTTATAACTGGACTCTACAGACAGCCTTCCTCACCTGGGCACTGACTACCACCAGGAAGTAGGCATCTTCCTATAATCCCAATCAAAGGCTAGATGGCAGGACAAAGAACCAGTTGCATCTTGATTCTTGCTGTTTCTGCTTTCTAGAGTTCCTCTTGATTTCCCAAGTGTGACCCTCTCTTTAGTGTTCCCTGCCCCTAGTCTGAATGCATAACTCCCCCGTACTGCTACATGACCCAATAGTCCCAAAGTCATTTTTCTGTTTCTGCAGCACAGAAATACTCATGGAGCAGAGGGAGACGGTGGAGCAGAGCCAGGGTCTAGATGAGTTGTGCTCAACACAGTCACTCCCCAGATTCTATGATCCTGGGGCTCCATGAGGGCTGAACCAGCCCCCGGCTATAAGTTACACCTAGAACTATCCCTAGGCACCACTGCACTAGTTTCCGGAGACCAGTGCCCACTGGAGCAGAGCAAGGTGGGTGCAGGTAAGGACAACAATCAGATCTGCATTTCGTAAGTGATGGACAAACCAGAGAAGTTTGGATTTGGCTCTGATACATACCCAGGCTCTGAATCTGCGATGTGGTCGTGAAAAAAGATGTGGTATCTCGAGAAGACATAGGGAGGTGTTAGTGCCATTACACAAGGTGCTGGTGAGATCTCATCTAGAATATTGTGTGCAGTTCTGGTCTCCCATGTTTAAAAAAGATGAATTCAAACTGCAACAGGTGCAGAGAAGGGCTAGAAGGATGATCCGCAGAATGAAAAACCTGCCTTATGAGAGAAGACCTAAGGAGCTTGGGTTGTTTAGCCTAACCAAAAGAAGGTTGAGGGGAGATATGATTGCTCTCTATAAATACATCAGAGGGATAAATACCAGGGAGGGAGAAGAGTTATTTGAATACAGCACCAATGTGGACACAAGAACAAATGGATACAAACTGTCCATCAGGAAATTTAGACTTGAAATTAGACACAGGTTTCTAAGCATCAGAGGAGTAAAGTTCTGGAATAGCCTTCCCAGGGGAGCTGTGGGGGCTAAAAACATAACTGCCTTCAAAACTGAGCTTGATAAATTTATGGAGGGGATGGTATGATGGGACGGCCTAGTTTGGTAATTGACTGATGTTTCGCTATTAGTGGTAGATATGCCAGTGGCCTAAGAAGGGAGGGTAGATGGGGTGGGTTCTGAGTTATTACAGAGAATTCTTTCTTGGGTGGCTGACTGGTGAGACTTGCCCACATGCTCAGGGTTTAACTGATCGCCATATTTGGGATCGGGAAGGAATTTTCCCCAGGGAAGATTGGCTAGGGCTCTGGGGGTTTTTCACCTTCCTCTGTAGCATTGGGAATAGCTCACTTGCTGGTGGATTCTCTGTATCTTAAAGTCTTTAAATCATGATTTGAGGACTTTAATAACTCATTGATAGGTTCGAGGCTTATTGAAGGAGTGGGTAAATAAGGTTGTGTGGCCTGCATTGTGCAGGAGGTCAGACTAGATGATCATACTGGTCCCTTCTGAACTTAGAGTCCATGGGTGCATCTACACTTGTAAATTCAGTC